>KN883139.1:68382-82484 GCA_000934455.1 Apostichopus parvimensis | reverse complement strand
TCTCTCTCTCTTTCTTCTTTTCTTTTCCCTTCCTTTCTCTCCTCCTTTTCTTTTTTCCCCCTCTTTTTCCCTTTTTTCTTCTCTTTTTTTCTCTCCTCTTTTCCTTACCCGGGGGGCGCGCGCCCCCAACGCCCCCCCTGGATACGCGCCTGTTATAGAATGTGTGATCATATTCACTTGATGGGTGGACAGCCCATAGTGAGTAGGCCTAGCAAACCATATTGATTTTGGTTCTCATATCTTAAATAATGATGTCTCAGGGTCGTGCACAAACATCCTTCATATTGCAATAACATGGCAACCATTTGGTATGGTGTTCGATAGATAGCAAACATATAGTGATGTGTTTTGTAACCGATATCATGCATATTTATGAGCAGTCTTGCTCAGTAATATTTACTTACCAAGTTTTCTGGAGAAAAAAATTGAGTGATCATTACCATATATGTGGTGGATGAATGACCCATGATGTGTATCAGCTGAACCCTAATGATTTTGGATCTTATATCACTGATTAGTTAGGATCAAAAAGTTAATCCCCAAATGCAAGTACCTAGCAGCGATAAAGATATTTTTTTCAAATTTAATATGGTTATATTATTTGCACAAATTGATGTGCCTATATATATATAGGCTACACTTGACATCAGTATGAGAAAGTTTGGCATATTGGCTTAGCATTATTTTGGTAAATAGTTTGCGCACAGGAATTTGTTTTTTATAAGGCAAAAGGACATTTGAGGTCAGCAGAGTGGAAAGTCCGTGTAAATACAATACCTTGTGGTATTTATAGGAACCCCTGGTGAAGAGATGAACCCATTCGCATTATTAAAAATTAATTGAGATGCCCACAAATCCTCAATATTTATGAAATATAATCTGATTCATCTCTATTATTAGAGCTAGTTTAAAGTCCTTTCATTAAAGTAGTCAACTGGAGCTGAGGAATATGTTTTGGAATATTGGTCTCTCAGCTTGATAATTTAGTAGCTAGATGTATGCAGGTTTTTGGTTACATAATGTATGTTGACTTTTACATTTAACACAATAGAAAACCATAATTGTAGGGACCTTAGTTGATGAAAGCAAAAACTGATTCCATGTTGCTGGACTGATTAACCATATATAGAGTTTGTGAGCCTTCAGATTTAAAATGACAGTAATTGTCATCCAGACCACCATTCAATTTCAAAACAGTTAATATTCTGCATCAAATTCAACCCATTCAATATAGTCTGGGGTTTGTTCAGAATTACTCCTCAGTTATTTTTAACAGTATACCATTTAGTAAATAGTTCTTGAAAAGTTTGAGAATTGTGTTCTTTACATAAATTAGTTATCCAACTTTTACCAGAAACGTTTTTTGAAAACATATACTGAAGAAGACGCTCTAAAGGCCAACTTTCTTCAGTTGCCACTTTGATGTGCCAACTTAGAGATAATGAACTAATCATTTAGTAAATTTTATTATCCGTGTAAAGCTATGTTTGATAAAGTTTAAGTTTGTTAAAAATGATCTTATCATCACATATCATACTCCAGGCGCGTAGCCAAGGGGGGGGGGGTGGCGAAGGGGGCAGCCGCCCCGCAGCATATTTAAAAAAAATTTGTACGTTTTAATGATATCGCTAGTAATTTCAAAAGAAAAAATGCTAAGATGCAACTTACAAGGCCTGGAAAGTGCCATTTCCAGCAATCTGGGAGGCATTTTCAGCCAAAATTTTCTTGTACGCTTGGCGCCAACTCATGGTGGCGCTACGACTAGATAGTTTGCAATGCCGAATTTACGGCTCTGATAGTTTGCCTACATTTTCGCCCCTCCCTTGGCAAATTCCTGGCTACGCGCCTGTCATACTCCTTAATTATACCTTCTGGTTTAAGAATTTGAGTTTGTAATTATTCTATCATTCCAAAGCAAAACATCACAATATGTTATTAATAATATAAACGAAGCGTGTTTCTTGATATGACTATGGGATACGGTAGTTTTACGCTGTGATTCATTTATTATCTTCGTCTTGTTACTACTAAACAGACAGCATATTACACACAAGCATTTCTTCTTTAATATATAACGCAGTCATCATAAGAGAATGTATCTCGTTAAGGTAGGTAAACTTATGAAAAATGTATAAACTATACGGAGAAAATCAACCAAAGGCAAATGATAAAAGAAAAACAAAGACAATCAATATTGATAATACTAAAGAAATCGAGATGAAAATATCAATGACAAAAAAAAAGAGCCTCGTACAGCCAGTGAAAGTTGCAGAAGACTTTTGTAACTAAAGCTGTTGTTTGAAACGTCCTTCTGTTCATGGAAATCCACAGGAGAAAAATGAAATAACGAGGGCTCAAAGTAGTTGAAGTAAAGAAATATCTTACAAATTTAAAGTAACAGCGTTGGAAAACATGTTATCAAAAGAAATCTTTGTCAAAGTGAAAGGTAGGATGAATATAAAATTATGTAGGCTTTATAGATAACAGTAACCCATTCTAATATCTAACAAAGAAACATCTCATTGCAGCTAAGTCTGATTTCTTTTTAAGTGTGGATAATGGGGAGTACATGCCAGGTTGTAGTTATCATGGATCCAGTTGAAAAGAATCAAGTACAGTTTTGTAACACAATTTCATAGTTGTTCCTTGCTTAATTTCTCAAATGTCACATAATTTTGTTCAAACAAAAACCTTCTATAGTATGACAGCTTACACATCGTTCTTTGAAAATTCATATGATATTTTGAAGACATATCATTTATGGCTAGAATATGGAATTTGAGGATTTGTAAGTTTAAAAGAACTAGAACGTGTATTTAACCAGCCGAATGGTTAGAAATAGTTTCTTGTTTTGTTTTAAAGAGTAATGTCGGTATGTTAAATCGAATTCAATTGGAAATAAGATTGAACATTAATTAATTTCTATGTCTGCTTGTAAGGAGTTTAGATAATTCATTGATCAGTGAATGTATCTTATTAAAGCTGAAATTAAAG
Source organism: Apostichopus parvimensis (assembly GCA_000934455.1). Classification (NCBI taxonomy): domain Eukaryota; kingdom Metazoa; phylum Echinodermata; class Holothuroidea; order Aspidochirotida; family Stichopodidae; genus Apostichopus; species Apostichopus parvimensis. The sequence goes on along the minus strand of KN883139.1, from coordinate 79,490 downwards.
AGAAACAAATGATACACGGTCTGTTCATTCAGCCATTTGATTGCACAACTAAGGCGATGTATACGCTTAATTTCTTTATTAAGTCGTTTTTTTCAGTGCAACTAAACATCAAATGTCAATCTGTGGCTGCTCACAAGTCTGTTTTCTTGCCTGCCATAAATTCTTCATACTCTTTCATCACTTTATCGTACATTTCAGTGAAATGGAAATCTGAATCTGGCGCAAAGACGTCAATTGTATGAGATTTTGAATCGAGGTAGTCGAAGAATGGCCAATGCATGTCGTCTTTATCTCCATACTGATAACACTGAATAGTCGCACAGAAGTCATCTGTTTTGTTCCAAAGCTTGTGCGTTTGGTACCAGTTTGGGGCAATCCACGTAACATCATCTTTTACGACGTCAAATTCCTTAAGTGGCTTTGCACTTTCATCGGTTGTGTTTTTGTTGTAAATTGAAATAGTTACGCCACCGTGTAAAACACGAATCACCGCGCATGAGTTGCCATGGTCATGTATCGGGCTCCCGCATTTCTTTGGCCAGATTTCTAAAACATATGGGGTACCTGGCGAATTTCCGAAGTTCTTACCGAGGGTGATGCGGAGATAAATTTGGTCATCACTACCAAATTCATCCTTCTTTTTCTCCAAGGTTTTATGAAGTAGACCGTTTTCGTCTTCGATGCTGTGCCTAATTGCGTCCGTCAACTTGTACTCTCTTCCCCCATATTCCAGACTCATGTTGATACCTTTGACATTATCATACAAACCTTTACAGGCTTCAGGAAGGCTGCCTGAATAGGTATATTTACCCAGGTCAATGTCAAACATGTTTGACAACGAACTGTCTTGAACAAATGGTGGTCGATTACACATAAAAGGATGAGGGCTAAACATTACCTCCATCTCAACATCGATCATTGTAATTGGCTTCTTTGACATCATCTTTGACGTTGCAGGAAACCGATGGGATACCAAAGGATTGGAGTTGAACATTTTAACAACTCGTGTCTTTGCTGCGTCAAAATATTTGTCTCTGTAGCTTTCAGTAAAAGTGTATTTTAAAAGTGTAGTTTCCTCCATACAATAGCCTTTCCCATATTTTACTGTCATATTATCACTATCGTAACTGTACCAGTATGTCACAATCTTGGATGGCTCATACCCAATACCGTTTATCTTAGGGGTAATGGAACCATGCTTTGTGTAAAATGACGCTCTCTTTTCAGCTACTTCTAACAGAATGGTGGTTTCATCACTTTCATCACCTACCTCGTCACAAACTGCGATGTAGAATGGTTTATCTCGTTTGGTGTTAAAAAGTAACGTGCCCTTGCCAAGAACAGGAAATATTTTTTTCCATATTGGCTTTTCACTTCCTTTGCCGGTGGCAATGTCATTGGTTTGTGGATGAGCCATTCTTTATCTATAAGGGAAAATTGAATTATTGAGAACAATAGTTAGACATAAAATGTTGAATCAGGAACGAAAATGCGACAACCAAACATGAAGCACACGCTCAGAGTCAAATTGATAGTCTCATTTTTTCCAGCGATTGGAAAATTTCGACCGATTTTTGAGAGTCTGTCGTCGCAGGAATTAATGCAATAGGAATCTTGTAATAGGCAAGAAAAAATGGAAATAGTTCAGTCAATGTCTGGCTTAAACTGAAACGAATAGCAAAAGAATTGTTTTATACATTAGCAGGTATATTTCATTATCCTTTTCCAAGATATCAAAACAGACATAAATCTATGTTGCAGAAATAGTGAACTTTTTACCGATACTTGTATAAATCAGTTGCAAAGTTTACTGCAGACGACAATGGACCTTTTTTTATCAAAATAAATCAAGTTGTAGAACAGGTCAGAATAACCTGCTTTGGCCATGGAATGATGAAGAATTTCTTCACATACACAAACGCAAACGCTCGGATGCCATACTGTGTACTTGGCGATTTATGTGCTAACCACATCCACGGAAGCGTTGGCCTTAGTCAGTTCTTCATATGCGTAATATCAGCAGTAGGCTAATACTTTAAACTACACACGAGTCCTATATTTACATCCATGTCTCCATCCTACAATGTGACAACATACGAAAACGAGGTATAAATACAATTTGTCAGTGCATTTGTTTTTGTATCTGATCAACTGCTTATATATCATTTTGCAATACACCATTCAAATGTACACCTGGCGGGAGTGTTTCCGGGGTTTCCCAAGTTTAAATACACGGTCAATGAACTTCGTAGTACCTTTCTAGTATTGCTAAATGCGCGGAATTCGTACAACGGCAAACAATTTGCAATGTACCCTCTGTACATTTTGATAAAATTCTCAGCAAGTGGCCATGGACACTTTGTAAGTCAAATGTAAAATCGCATCATTTTAGTCAATGAAACAAAATAAGTTTTTAAACAATCATGTAAACATTTTATGTATGCCCTACTGTGCATGAAAGTTCGCGAAACGGGTACATTACTCTAGCAAGTGAAGTCGGATATCCTCAGAAATAGCGCGGGCAGTTAGAACGGGTTCACAAATGGGTTTGAAAAAAAACCTGTGACAACAGCAAAAGTTTTGTTTTAGAGTAATTTTTAAAACTATTATTTATCGTATGAAACTTCACAGGCAATGCAAACTTTGCTGACATTTCAAGTTGCACAAATATTAGACTATGAACGAAGTGACTTTAGCTCTCGGGGTAAGATCAAAACAAAATTGAATATATACTCCCCGAGTGATAACAATATCGGAGATGTATGAGTCTATGCTATTTCTGGTGGGGTGGGATAAGGTGGGGGGGGGGGGAGGTACCTACAATGGGGTTATTATTATTATTTTTTATAGACGAGCAGCTTCAGATATTTGTTGGTCCTCTTAGTCAGGAAGAGGAATTATTACGCTTTGTAATGAAAGTATCAAGATGGTAGTTAAGAGCCAAAAGCCTCCGGAAGTTGGAGCAATTATATATAGGTCTATGACTAACATTACATTGTAGTAGAAATTCGAAGCACAAAAAGGTGCATTTTAGAAGGAGTAAGACTTGGGTTATGTAACGTATTGGGTATTCCAGATGAGAATAATGAAACGAGATGGTTTAAAGTGCAACGTGGTTTATTTTATATCAGCTGAACTAGAGGGTGTATCCTGATATTACGGGATGCTGCACTCCTCCTTCCTTATCAATACGTCTTTTTTTTTCTGATCAGTCACTTTTTTTAATAGAAAAACAACAAAAACAACTCAACAATATTTACAAATCCAAGATCTGTCTTGGCTTAATCACTCTACTGGAACGGCGTAGTGCAATGGGTCTGTTTGGAGTGGGGTAAGGGTTTATAGGAAGAACCTCTGAAATGTAGGTAGTCTGCTGTGTCTATTGCTGTGAACTATTTTCTCTTGTTTGTGAAGTAGCCGAAGAAGTTGCATTTGACAACATTCCACGAGGAATGGTTACCACACTTGGAACAAACTCATGAACAAGGTCGTTTCCAGCTTGAGGTTGATTGAATACACTCTTGTTTAATGGTAACATCTGATCAATGTGTGTGTATCGCATTTTACCTGATCCTTGTATGTGAACCAAATAAGTATGGGATCCGCAGATCTTGACAATTTTACCAGGTAGCCATTTGACCTTCTGATATTGGTGGTTTTTCACTCTAACACAATCATCAATATCAAATGTGCGCCTCTGAACTCTCCCCTCATCGTGATAAAACTTTTGTTTCTCTTGCTTTCCCTTTACAACTTGTTGTAAATTAAGTTTCAGTAGAGATAACCTGTTTCTAGGATGTCTCTTTAGAAAAAGCTCGGCCGGGGTACGTCCAGTGGTTGAATGAGGTACATTTCGATAACCGAACAAGAAATTTGCTAGTTTGTGTGAAACACTTATGGCTGATTTGGTAGGATCAAGCATAAATTTGATTAGAGCCCTCTTTATGGTTTGCACAGTACGTTCCGCAGCACCATTTGAGGCAGATTTGTATAGCGTAACCCTGGAATGTTTAATTCCATACTTAGCATGAAATTACGGAATGCTTCAGAGGTAAACTGTGGTCCGTTGTCAGACACTATTTCCTCTGGGAGACCGTAGGACTCACATACGTTACGCAACACCTCTATGGTCTTTGTAGTGGTTGTTTGATACATGGGGATTGCTTCAACCCATTTGGAATAACTATCAACTAAGATAAACAGATGTTGACTATCCAGCTCAACAAAGTCATTATGCAAGCGCTGCCAGACTCTAGTTGGCCATTCCCATGTTTGTAGTGCGGCGACTGGGGGTCCCTTGCTTATGGACATGCAAATTTTACAAGACCTAACAACTCCCTCAATATCGCCATCCAGACTAGGCCACCACAGATAGCTACGGGCCATCCCCTTCATGCTACACATACCAAGATGTTGTTCATGTAGGCTTTCCAACAACTGCTGTCTCCACACTGGAGGAATTATTACTCTAAGCCCCCATAAGAGGCAACCATCATCAATAGATAGTTCATTCCTTCTACAGAAGTATGGCTTAAGTTCCTCTGCTTCAACATGACTGGGCCACCCAACTGCTACATAGTCATAAACCCTTGATAACACAGGGTCTTTTCTGGTGGCCTCACAAATATCTGTTGATGTGATAGGAAGATCATTTAATGATAAATGGTCTCCTCATGCGACGTGCCATGACCCTTGTGGTTACACGGTAACCGTGACAACGCATCTGCATTGCCATGGTCCGCTGATGGACGATACTCAACATTGTAAGTATAGGCAGGTAGAATTAGAGCCCATCTTTGCATACGTGCTGCTGCCAAAGTTGGTATTGGTGATTTTGGATTCAAAATCGTTGTGAGGGGTTTGTGGTCAGTTACTCAAGTAAACATTCGACCGTATAAAAATTTGTGAAATTTTCGAACCCCGAAAATCAGTGATAATGCTTCCCGCTCAATTTGAGCATAATTCTTCTCACTACTCGACAGATTACGGGATGCAAAGGCAATTGGCCTTTCTTCACCATTTGGCATAATGTGGGAAATTACAGCGCCAACACCATAGGCTGATGCATCACATGCCAGTTTGAGCACTTTGTTAACATCATAATGAACTAAGAGTTGACTTTGAAATAGTTGTTTTTTACTTTGATTAAAAGCAATTTCACATGCTTCAGTCCACTTCCAAGACACATCTTTACGCAATAACTCATTTAATGGATGTAACAATGTAGCCAGATTAGGCAGAAATTTGCCATAGTAATTTAACAGTCCGAGAATCAATTTGAGTTCTGAAACGTTGGTTGGGCTAGGAGCATTTTAAATAGCTTCCAGCTTTTGAGCAGTAGGATGTAGGCCATCACCATCCACTTTATGCCCCAAATACTCAACAGAAGGTTTAAACCATTCACATTTGGATGGCCTAACCCTGATATGGTATTTCTCTAAGCGACTTAACACTTCACCAACGATTTGCTCATGACGTGTCATGGAGGGGGAGGATATTAAAATATCGTCAAGGTAACACACAACACCCTCAATACCCTGGAGGATCTGATCCATGATACCCTGAAAGATCCCTGGAGCTGTCGATACGCCAAAAGGTAACCTGTTAAATTGAAACAAACCCAAATGGGTTTAATGGTTAACAATTTCTTTAACTGGTCGTCCAACTCTAATTGCTGATAAGCCTGAGTCAAATCTAATTTGGTGAAAACCTGCCCCCAACTAATGTTGCAAAATGTCATTCGCTGTCGGTAAGTTACACTGAGCATTCTCAATATCACGGTTCACAGTCACTTTATAGTCCCCACACAAACGAATTCCCCCATCCGCTTTGGGTAACACAACAATAGGTGTTGCTCAGTCACTTGTGTCCACCTTTGTGATTATTTGTTCATAAACAAGACGCTTCAATTCTGCCTCAACCTTGGGTTTCAGTGAGTAGGGTACAGACCGCGGCTTGAAGAACTTTGGTACGGTGCCATCAGCGACTTGGACGTTAGCCTTGAACCCTTCAATCGGTCTTCCTTCAATTGCAAACACAGTAGGGTATTTGTCTTTCAGCTCGTGCACTGTGACTGGTTGGCTGCGTTCCACTGCAAAAATGTTACGCCAGTCCAATTTAATGTCCTGCAGCCACTCCCTCCCAAGTAAAGATGGGCGCTTCCCTTTGACGATGTATGCAGGTAGCTGATATGAACGGCCCTGATAAGTAATTTGTGCCATCCACTTCCCCAAGACAGGAATTCCCTCGCCACTGTATGTACGGAGTTTAATCGCAGTATTCTCTAGAGGCCCCTGACAGTTTCGTCGATACCAATCCTCCGAAATCAAGGATAATGCAGCACCGATGTCTAATTCCATGCGAAGCGGTTTATTACCAGCATGCAGGTCAACATACACTCTGTCTTTCTTTGCACCGGTTGACAAATTTATGGTGTAAATTTCAACATTTTCCGATAAGCCTCAGTCAATTGGGCTCCAGGTACTACTACAATTGTCATCTTCAACCCTTCGTACTGGGTACGTGGATCTTTGAGATTGCCTTTCGTTCTGTTTGGCCTTTTTACGACAGGCCTTGGCGATATGTCCCACCTTTTTGCAAAAGAAACAGGACTGTTCCTTAAAAGGGCATTCCTCTGGGACATGGTTAGAGTCTGTGCAACGATAAAAAAAATTGTCCTCGACCCCTCATATTTTCCGATTTCCTACCGTTATTATGTTTGTGACTTAGAAATTTCCCATATCCCACCTTTATTTTATTGACCTTGGGTTGTTCACTCGCAGGGCGTGGTTGTGGTTAACCATGGAATTCAAATGTTTGTTTGGTGGCTAGCTCCATCGTGTTGGTTATTTCAGTCGCTTTTTGAAGTGTAAGTCGTGTCACAGATAGCAATCTCTTTGAATCTGCTAATCGTTGATCCCACAAACAAGGCGATCCCTTAGTTCCCAGATTCACAAGTAGCTGCTAACTTCTTAATTTCCACCAAATAGGCCGAAATTTTTTACTATCGCGTTCTTATTAATTTAAATCTCTCTGCTATTGTCAGTGGTTTCGGTGAAAAGTGATCCTTTAACATGGCCGTCAACTCGACCAAACACTTCTCGGCTGGTTTCGTCGGTGACGATAGCGATTTTAATAACGCATAGACTACCAGACCTACCACAGTGAGAGACGTGCTCACGGCTCTGTGATCGAGTATGTAATTAGCTTGGAAGGATAACGCTAGGCGTTCGAGGTGACACTCGACATCCTCCTGTCCTTCTCTAAACTCCCCAATTTGGTCAATCGTTGCTGCCATCGATTCGTATTAACGTTCCTAAGTACCGGAATGGAACTACTATATCGTTATTTCTCGAAAAAAGTTCTCCCATCCTCGTTGCCAGTGTAACGTGACAATCGCCATCAGTACTAAATTCAAAGTGTAAATTGAATAGTTACTGACAAACTTTTTCCAAAAGTCTTTTTCCACAAGATATTCCAAGACGTAAGAAAGGTTTATCAGAGGCAATAAGGTAAACAAATGTGATGCCGTACGTGCAACACGAAAGAAGAGTCAAAACCTATTGCTTGTTCTGCTCCAATTTATTATTGGGGTCATAGGGCCATTACTGGGTATTAAAGCCAGTAAAGAATATAAACAACGTTAACTTGAAAGAGGACGTTAAAGAGGACGGTGGTACAACGGCCACCGCACGGATTCGTAAGCCCCGATAACTGATATAAACTATGAAAAGAAATCATAAGTACAATCAACAGTTAAGATTAAATACCTCCTAATCAGCGGCGTAACGCCTATGGGCTCGGACGGGGCAAACCCAGGGGCCCCCGACCAAAGGGGGCCCCCGCTGCACTGATTTACAGAACTTAGAAGAGGGGTACCCTTTTTTTTCTTTTTTTGAAACGGCACGTTTTCGTTGGAAAAGAAACTATAAACGAGACAATGGACATATTTTTCTGTGTGTGAATACGTTCGTCATAAATCATATGCCCCTGCAACTGCAAATCTCGTATCCTTCTTTCCGCACGACTGACTCAAGAGCCTGAGGTACACACTGGAACTTGATAGGCTACGCTGGTACATATTATAGCGAAATAGCGCCTCTAATTTTAATGAATTCGCTCTCGGTCAGGGTTGCCACATGGCACATGACATTGGCCGATAACTGGCCAAATGACACAAATTTGGCATATTTTGAACCCCTTTGGCTGATGCTTTTCTCAGCTATGAAAAAATGTGTCTATGAACGCAGATTTTCCCCCAAATCTCAGTCGATAAAATCACCACGAAATGTTCCATATACGGCTTAGATTGCACCAGAGAGCTTGTAGAACCCCAGAGCTTGCAGGGCCCTAAGGCGGGCCCTGGACCCACGCCTTTGGGAGGTATCAGTTAGGTTATGGCACGTCTGCCTTTAAACAACCTCAAGTGAATTCTAGTATCAAATTAACAATAACACAACGTACCAATCCAGCTCAATTTACCCTCGACTGATACGAATACTTAATAACTAAATCTCATGACCATAAACTGTGAGTTAACTTAATTCTAGGTAAGGCATCTTAAGATAAACAACTGAAAAATACAGGTAATTAACCTCCGAGATGTTCATAAAGGACATACTATACCATCGTTACATAATTTAAGATATTCAGCATAATATTCAGTACAAGAATTATATACTGAATCAATCATCTCAACGGTACATGGGCGCAGCCATTTTGAATACAATATATAATGCATACAATTCTAACGATACATGGGGGCCGACATCTTAATAGGTGGCGCTCTTGACCAAGAACTCAGCAAGTTAGTACTACATAGACAGTGTAAGGCATTTACAAACAGGCCCTCAATGAATATACTTCAGACTAAAAGAACTAGCAAAAATGCTATAATCGTAACATTTCAAGCACGTACTAAGGAATCTGAGTGGTTTAGAAAACAATCAATTAAGTATTAAATTAAACATAATGCGTACAAACTCTCCGTAAGCGATTGGTTACGATTAGCCTACAAGCCTATTACACAATACGTATACAACAGAGAAACTAACGTTGCAAATACTAGCCTCACAAAAACACATTTGAACTACAATTTGGCTCTATTTCACGTGAGAAAAAACCATTTCTTTACTTAAGATCGACATTGGATACAACGAAGCATGGGCGGCGATCATGGGGGGGGGGGGACGGGGAGGGGGACATGTCCCCCAAATATTTTAGGTGAGGGAATATAGTATCTAATATGTGCCCCCAATATTTGGTGGCATAGTTTCTTTGTGACTATAAGAGCATATTTTTTATGATATCGCTAGTAATTTGAAAATAGAAAATGCTTAGATGCAACTAACAAGGCTTGGGAAGTGCCATTTCCAGCGATCTGGGAGGCATTTTCGGCCAAAATTTTCTTTTACGCCTCGCGCCAACTCATGGTGGCGCCACGCTTAGATAGTTTGCCTACAAGCTTCGCCCCTCCCTTGGCAAATTCCTCGCTACGCGCATGTCTAACCGTGTCACAATTTGTTACTAAATATCACCAAAAAACGACACAGAATTTCACCGAGAGTACTTTTTACTTATTTTCGAATATAATTAGCTAGACGGACCATGGATGCAGATCCTGGTAGGGACAGCGGGACGCGTCCCTACCAACTTTTTCAGTGGTGGGGACATGGTATACCGTGTCCCCACCAATTTGTCTTGACCAAACGCTGCATTGCAAATTTCCCTGTATTAAACTTTGGCGCAGTTTGATCCAGCATTGTGCAAATGACATGCAGCAGTTCTCACTTTATTACATTTATCCACAGTTGTTAAATTTTGGAAAGGAAATCGTATTTGCGGCAGTCTATAATTGTTTTCTGGGAGAGGACCCAAACCCATCGTATACAAAAGTCTACTTGGATTATTTGTCCCCTGCGTTTTTTATTCTGCAGATGCCCATGTGTTTTCCCTAACTTAAATTTCTAAGCCATGAGATCTAAAATTTAAGGAGGTTTTGGAGCATTATTGGGTCTGAGAAGTGTCATTTCCGGCGATCTGGGAGGTATATTTGCCAAAAAAAATCTTGTACGCTACGCGCGAACCAATGGTCGCGCTCCGCTTAGATAGTATCAGAGAACAGATACGCGTCCCCATCATTATCAAAAACTGATCTGCGCCCATGAGACGGTCCGCATCCGTAATGAAATTTGGTATATATAAAATAACACGAAGCCCCTGCACCCAAGCAGATGTCCCCCCCAATATTTGAAACAAATCGCCGCCCCTGCAACGAAGTAAATGTTAATAATTACCTTTACAGCTCTCACAACTCGAAGTCGATTGTAACTTCAAAAATGAATATAAATAATCATGGTTAAGAAGTTCAAAGTACAAGTTCTTCTTACAGTGGTAAGGCGGCGTGTGTGCAGAAGTAACGATAACGATAGCTTAAAATGAAGGGGCAGCTCCACATCAAAAAGACAGGGATCACTGTTTTAGTGAGTAATATTAGTCTTACAGATAAACAATAGAGTGCGTAGATACAGGCAAATTGTCGGGTCATAGGTCAGAAAAGTTGTTTGTTACGGTAGAGTTCATGAATATGGATTACGCCACATTCCCTCACATATAGCTGAATAAACAAAGCTGGTGTATCTTGACAGACCGATGTTTATAATGTAGAAACCTGAGCATGTTTGAAAATACCACATGCTTGTGATCTTATTAAGGTTCTTCTCCTTTTAATTCCTTTATTTGTTTTATCACCAATTGTTTACAATGGGAAAGGAAGTCTCCTATCAAATCTTAAAAAGACTTAACAAAGTAGGAGACTCCCTGGAAGATAAGAAAAACAAAGTGCAAATATAAATATTACAGTATATACGTAAAGACTTCAACTTTTTTTTTTTATAGATCATTCCTTCCTTACCGGTTTCACACCTCTGGACATACAATCAGCGTCCATGGCCTAGTTGGTTAGGGTGTCCGCGTACAAAGCGGGAGGCCCGGGTTCGAATCCCGGTGGAGGCTGGAAGTATTTTCACTGTTCTTGATTTTCCAACTCATTACGATTTTCATTTATATATCTTCATTTGCCTTTGTCGTTTACCTCCATTTCATTAACA
>KN883139.1:47281-58875 GCA_000934455.1 Apostichopus parvimensis | reverse complement strand
AATTTTGAAATTTTGAAAGGTTATTATCATTATTAGTATTTATTGATATATAATATAAGTATAAACACAAATAGAAAAAAGAGAGAAATGTTTCAATCCACCGCAGTAAGATATCGACTTTAACCCAATCTGACATTTGCATCAATCAAGCGATCTCGTGGGTGTAGTCAAATACCAGTCGACAGTATTAAACGAAGTGGTATGGAAGTGTGCAAATAATCCTTCAAGTCCTAGAACAGTTACTCCAACAATACCCACATAATACAGTAATAGGCCTACATTAGTTTTCCTGACGATATAAAGGGGCGGTTCCTCTCTGCGTTATTAGAGTTTACTATTAGTTCTTTATGTTCATACAAACTGCTCTTCTGGACACCTGAAGCTGTTGCCGTCTTATATTTCTAGTAAGCGTCAGTAATTCAAGTTGAATGTAAAAATAAATTGGTATATTTTCCCTCTAATACTAGCAGTACCAGGTTCAGTATGAATTCCAATTTGAAAGGAAATGACGTTTACTGTCACATACCTGTAGCTCGTTGTCACGAGATGGATTTATCAATTTGATTTAGTTAGACTTTGATCCTGTAAAGTACATGAAGTTACACGCTGTGTAAACAAACTATTTTTTTTATCAGTAGCAGTTTTTGTAAGTTGGACTTCATCGCGATTAGCATGTTATACTTTACCCCGATGATATCTTAAACCACATCATACTTTCCATCTGTTCAAGACTGTTTGCATTAAAGCAACAACTAAAATTGCCGTAAAAATTAAAAGAGTAATACATTATTTCAATCCAATCCTTCACATTTAAAGTTTGAAGTCATATTATTTATATGTTCACTTCTTCCCCAATCAAAAGTTGTTATTCTTTTCTAGATTTAAATTAAAAACTAGATTAAAAGGCTTATATTTGAAGGATGAATAATAACGACCATTATTGCTTTCTTATGTAATGGGTGCAATACTAACAAATGAACGGTCTTGTCGACATCATACACATAATAGTAGTTGTGAGGGTTATTGTGAAGGGTTATTGAATTGGTGCAGTGCAATGATTGCCTCACGAACTATCCATTCAACCAACATTATTCCACTATAGCGCTATCACTTAAAACTCTCATATCCAAGTAGGACTTTCTGTCGATACTTCCTCACATGTGATAATAAAATACATAACAGTGGATGTAGTTACCTACCTTGATCTGCAACTGTCATTACTCGTAAAAGTGACTATTTAACATTTTCTAGCATGTATACGATACACGCAGAGTATTTTAATAGAACACCGGGTTATTATCATTATTATTATTAATTGAAATCAGAATAAACAAAGACAGAAAAAGAGAATGAAGAAAAAGTTTTTTCAATTCACCGAAGTAAGATAGCATTTTATTCGACTTTTACTCAACCTGAGATTTGTATTAATCAAGCGGTCTCGTGGGTGCAGTCAAATACCAGTGGATACTATTAAAAAAAGTGGTATGGTAGAGGATAAAGTATCCTTCTAGTCCTAGAACAGTTACTCTAACAATACCCACATAATACAGTTATAGGCCTACATTACTTTTCCTGACGATAAAAAGGGGCGGCTCCTCTCTGCGTTATTAGAGTTTAACTTACTATTAGTTCTTTATGTTCATACAAACTGCTCTTCTGGGCACCTGAAGCTGTTGTCGTCTTATTATTTGTGGTAAACGTCAGTATATCAAGTTTAATGTAAACAAAATGGTATATTTTCCCTCTAATACTAGCAGTACCAGGTTCAGTATGAATTCCACGTTGAAAGGAAATGGAGTGTACTGTGGCAGACCTGTAGCTCGTTGTCACGAGATGGATTTGTCAATTTAATATAGTTAGTCTTTGACCCTGTAAAGTACACGAAGTTGCACGTAGTTTAAATAAATTAATGTTTCAAATGTCAGTTGCAGTTTTTGTAAGTTGGACTTTATCAAAACGATATCTAAAACTCCATCATAATTTAAATGTCAAGTACCATTCGACAGAGTAGTCCTACTGTACGGTCACAGCGATACGATGGTACACTGTACTAATATAAATCTCTGCCCTGCATGCATATTACTGACTGTGGAACGTTTGACAAAGAACGTTAAGCTGCAAACAATGTTTTACAGAGCATAAACCCAATAACATCAGTTACTTTAGAAACCTCAACTTACGTCATACAGCCATCATGTCCAATGTTGATGATCATTCTCACATAAAGAGTACCATTGAATTCTGATTCCAAGGTTGGTTCGTAGATCTGAGTTTATTGAATTACTGTAAACGCTTTGTAAAAGGGTCACAAAAATTAAACCATAACTTTTGCCTATCAAGGCTACCATTGGTGAGAAAAGAAATTATTTAAAAGATCAACGTGCCATGATATATATGCAGTGCGTTAATTATTAGATATTATTGTCAGAAAGCCTATGAAACCTATACAATTGACGAACCTCTCGTGTATCCAGCGAAAAATATATTGAGCAAATCAGCATGTTTTGATGAAGACTGCTGGTACATTAGAAAGAATGTCTTAGAAATGGTGTAACACTGTATTCTAGTCAATGCAAATCAAACATATGGTTGCATTCTGTTTATCCGTGACCATAAATGATATTGGCATAGTATGGTGGTTTTCAATATAGTTTGCAATATGTTTCTTCTCTCCTCTGCAGAGCTCATCAAAGAAAATGTATCTAACAACAATATAATAGAGTATAGATCACGCAATCCTCACATATACAAGGTCACGATGTTTGTTTTTTTTAAATCGCATTAAGGCCCCGTTTATCCAGGCTCAACAGAACACCCTTGTAAATTCAAATGGCTAATCGTTTATTATTAAAGGTTAAAATAAACAATACTGTTAGCAAAGTCCTTATACACTAAAGAGCCTGTGTAAGAGAATGTGTAAAAGTAAGTGGGCCTGACGTTTCGATCCTAGCAAGTAGCAGTAACAGATGGGACAAATACACGACAGGTTAAAGAGCAGGGTGAACAGAAAAGAGATAGATGAAAGAGAATTAGTAGGCAAGGGATGGAGAGAAGAAACAAACAAACAGGGGGAAGAGGAGAGGTTCGAGATAAACTGTGGAGGGACAAAGAGAGGATTAAATAAAAAGCTTATGATAGATAATTAAACTAAAAGTCTTTAACATATAGACCAACTTTGTATGACATAGAAGCAGTGCACTAGACTTTTCAGATACCGTAAGAAACATTTACTGATCAAAATCTGTCTTCAAATTGAAGAGCATATTCCAAGTAATGGCAGACTATAAATTGGGTTTGCCACAATCTGACGGTACCAAATTCGACTGTTGAGAAATTAAATATATGCTCGAATGTCAGGAGATGGAACAATTTAAACCATCAATAAAGAAAGTCAGTAAAAATGTAAACAGTTCAAATGAAAACTTTAAACATAGCGCTAAATGTGAAGTGACCGACTTATTTCATATTCGGCAAAACAACAGATAACTCAGAGACAAAGATGAAAAAAGATTTCAAATATAAGAGATTTCCTTAATGAAAGGAAATTTGAAACTTGCGACGGGAAGTTTAAACTCGTTCACATCTAGTATTGGGTACCACAGTCTATAAGTTCCTTTGTGTCGACAAAGCAAAACAAGTTATCAATTGTTTGGATATCTCACTAGGAATAAAACGGGTCCACCGTCATTTACGTTCAAGGATTGATAATCTATTTCTCCACTAGACCGTAGGTATACATCTTTCCATTCTGGGATGTTGCAATAAGGAGTTTTTCCGCAGTATCCATTTGTAATGTAGTCACACAACGGGAAATATCATCTATCCGTCTAGTTGATAGTAACTGTCTCCCACCCTGGCTATACTGCGTCAAGATACGTTTTACATTGCCTGATATTTCCGCTCGCCATAACATGTAGATAAAATCGCTCTTGTCTGTACACACACTAAAAGGAACCCAGTCAGCTTCATCTAGATCTGGTTTTGTGAATTCATATCTCATCTTACTCTCTGATCCATCGATGTCGACTGCAAACGCTCTCTTACCGAAAAAGTCACAGATCAGGAAACTTTGACCTTGTTTAGTGATATCAAAAGATGCAGTGAATACATCTGGAAGTGTCGTCGTGTGACAGTAATTCAACTGACCATCAAATACATATATATCTCTGCTGTTGGTACCTACTATGATTTTATCTTTGACAGAGTCACTTGCTACACAGTACACCAGCCGACCTTCTGGCCAGCTGGTGATGACGTCACTTATTTTCTGACTGTGGTATGAACCATTACGAACATCGTAAATCCCGATTTCATCGGACATGCAAACTGTTACAACTTTGAACTTTGATAAAGGACAGCAGAAACGATACGGAGTAAATCCCAGTTCTCTTTCCATCTGATCCTGTCGTTGTATTTTCCCTTTTCTGTTGATAACAGAAATATGTGAGTATTCTTCAGGTTCACAGGCACCAGTGATGACAATATTGCCATCGCCACTGCAAGCCATACCATTTATCCACCAACCTTTATCCCTGAATCCCTTAACATCAACAACAGACTCTTCGTGATCGGTAATTATCACGTTATCAGGGATAACTTTGGTAATATCACAAACACTAAAGTCAGATAAAGATTCTAACTGTGGATATTCCTTCTTCATTTCTTCTATCAGAGGTTCACAGGCTGCTCTAATATCAGGGATACACTGGGAGTCTTTCCACTCGTCCTTAGAAGCAAGGATAGAAGAAGTCGTTGCTGTAAAGTTCTCGTATCGTTTGATAATCTTGTCACAATAATCTGATATTTCCCTTAGTTGTTTGTTATACTCTTTCCCGCGTTTTTCTTTGATAGCTGTCAAATTTCTTAAATCATCAGCTAAGTTTTTGAGCTTTCTCTGAAGTTCACTATCAATTTCTTCGCATTTTACGTTAAACTTTCCACATTCGTCATCGTATCTGCTCTTAGTAGTTTTCCTGATTTCACGATATTTCTCTTTCAACTTGTTTAATTCTTTATTATAATTTGAATCGATAAGCTTGTTTTCCTCTTTTCTGTTGTATTCTATGTCCTTTAAGCCTTGTTCACGCTCAACAGAACTTTTTTCCATTTCATGTTGAACTTTGCTTACCTGTTTATCGTACTGATGTTGCAAAGTTTTTGTCTTTTTCTGGTCATTTTCATTAAGCATTTCTGCGGTACTATCAATCTGCTGTGGTAAGCTTAATAACTTACTTTTGTATTGATCTATTTCAGCAAGTTTTGACTGCAGCAATTTTCTTTCACTCTCTGCTAGTTCAGTGACGTCATGCAGGTTATGGCCTTTGTGCTTACCATAGGTACATGCGACGCAAACAGGTACATTTCCACAAGAGCAACAGCACAACAAAGCTGCATGTTTGACATGTGTTTGACACCTGGGATCTTCAGATATTGCCGACAATTTCTCCAGTGTCAAGTTCTCTGATTCAATTTGATCCAATTTCAGACTGTGTGGTTTGTGGTCCTTGAACATTTTATTGCTGACGTGAACATTGTAACATTGCTCACATAAAAAATCCTCGCACTTAAAGCAGTATGCTGAAACTGTCGTACACTTCGAACAACTGACACACTTTTTCAAGTCTTTATTTTCGAAAGAATTTTGTAGTTGTATAAACTCAAGCATACTTTTCATATGAAAATCAGTCTTGAATCCAAGCTCTCCATTTGATGGTACCAAGCATTCATGTTTACACATTGGACAATTAAATGTCCCATCGTGGCTTGCTCGAACGACCTTTTTCAAACAGTTCCTGCAGTATCGGTGAAGACACGGTAACAGCTTTGGTTCTCTGAAGTGATCCAAGCAAATAGAGCACATGAAAAAACTCTCGGTCAAGTCCTTAAGAAGAGTTAATGAAGCCATTTTAGTGGAATTCGTTATTTCGTAAACCTATATGTAGAAAGTAAATGACAAAACACGCACATTGTAAACAGTTTGTTGTAAAATTATTTCATCCTTAAAATTTGCATTTTAGTTCAGGAACCATCATGAAACTTTAGAATGAACTTTGACTTGCAAAGTTTATGGTCAGAAAGAGGATCTGACATTTGTAAGTTATCTGCCTCATTTTTCATCTTTAAACAAATTACCGTGAACCGCCGGTAATTACTTAAGGTTACAAGAAATACATAATAAATACATAATAGAAACATCCTGTGCGCCCCATTAGGTATAGTGACGTGATTTCGAAGAGCATCTCCCGATATTATGATATTTTGGTCTCTGTGTGTTTCACTTAAAGTATATTATATCATATTCCATGAACTTTAACTTGGTTTTAGTTAAAGTATCTTTGTTAAAAGTTGATATTTTAAATCAAACTGTTTCATATATTTCTTTTGATGGTTCGTTGCTAAAATATGAAATAGGATCATATGGTTAGCATCATGTTGATTCGATTGTGTATTCGACTCCTTCTTTTTTATTTATAGTTTATATTTTTTTTGTACCAAACGAGAACTTGAGGCAAACAGGTGTAGTATAACAGAAATCACACTGATGAATTTTCCACTTTTCCATATGTCGATAATATTAAGGTAGATTTCAAACCAAATATACTGCAGTAGCTGTAATATGGTTAGCACCGCATCCCTTTTGGTAAATTGGAACCCTATCTAAATCATAGTTCGTGTTAACAATAAAGTCCTATAGAAAGTATAACAATTTTTTCGTCAGGGAAAGGCTTCAATTATGAAAACCTATTGGTACAAACTCGAAAACATTCTGTAGGAATCCAAATTTCACCATGATGCTAAACATAGTTTCTTCTTCCATTGGTCAAAAGTAACGTTCCCCTTGAACTATCATGTTTATTAAATTATCTATATTGTTTTGCATGAAACAAGTTCTTTATTTTCTTAGCGAATTCTCAAACATTTTGGCAATAACGCAAATGTAAGGTTTTCTTAACAAAAATGTGTATCCATTTTGATTTTCAAGATCATAGGCTTGCTTTAAAAATAGTTCATAGTGTATTATCCATACCGTTGTCACCCTCTGAGCGTTTGCCCTTTGCCAACTTGTTGTTGGACAGAGCAACTAATTCAAAATAAAACATCTTCATCAAACGTCAATGGGTACTATCCTATTGTGTTACGTTAACTATGATTCCCGTGAAGTGCATTAGATATTTAAACTTAACATAGATATTAAACTTACATATAGATATTGTCAATATTAGGCTACACATTTCGGCTATATGGCTCGAATGTGAACATTTTAGTATCGGTGGATTGTCAGACAATATCATTTTCACATTAATAGTTAACATACTTCACGGCTCTACGTATACGTAGGGCCTATATGTGTTCTTTAGAATGTCATTTTTCTACTTCATTAGGTTTAAGAGGTTTATTATCATCTCAAATTTCCTTATCTACATGCAGGATTGTACAAAAGTTAAACTGCTCATGTACAATATAACAATGGAAACGCTGGTGTAAGGTTGCTAGTTACAACTGGAAAGTACCCTATATGGGTCAGTTCGGCCAGTATGTAGTTCCCGCAATGGATGCAATCTAACCTTACATTTTACAGCTGTGTGTTTACCGACTGGTAAAAAAATCCCATTAAGCCAAATCAGATATGAATTTCAAGTGGTTCAAGTCGTATATTATATGAAACGGAAAACCTTTGCAGCAGACTGATATAATCTACAGTAACTAGTTAAAATTCGTTGGAGTGAAAATTAGTAAAATCCATCAAGCTATTAAAGTCGTTTGCTGTAACAAACGTAAGTAGGCCTAGTCTGCAGCAGGAATATTCCACAGTATAGCTAGTCAAAATTCTTTGGATAAACAAGTAGCACTTCTTAAACTGTTTTGAGGCACGCTAACTACAAGAATTTTCAATACAGATTTTGAAGCCAATGATTTACCTGGATTTCACTGTGGATGTATCTCGTAGCGGTTGTTTTTGTAACTTCTTCGTCAGGTTTCAGTCACAACGATCAAGTCCCGAGTAATAGCAGCAAGTACTGGTTAATTCGCTCTATTATTCTGTACGTTGCTTGCATCTCAGTGTACAAGCGCTGTATATGTGTTACACGTACAGTATAATGCACCGTTACACAACGAAAACCTAAGTACACATTGCAACATATAGGGGAATTCCTTGTAATGGCAGCGTACACAAATGCTGCTGTCGATATGTGTCACCAACAGCATACGCACGTAAACCATTCTACAATTTCTCCAGTGTCAAGTTCTCTGATTCAATTTGATCCAATTTCAGACTGTGTGGTTTGTGGTCCTTGAACATTTTATTGCTGACGTGAACATTGTAACATTGCTCACATAAAAAATCCTCGCACTTAAAGCAGTATGCTGAAACTGTCGTACACTTCGAACAACTGACACACTTTTTCAAGTCTTTATTTTCGAAAGAATTTTGTAGTTGTATAAACTCAAGCATACTTTTCATATGAAAATCAGTCTTGAATCCAAGCTCTCCATTTGATGGTACCAAGCATTCATGTTTACACATTGGACATTTAAAGGCCCCATCGTGGCTTGCTCGAACGATCTCTTTCAAACAGTTCCTGCAGTATCGGTGAAGACACGGTAATAGCTTTGGTTCTCTGAAGTGATCCAAGCAAATAGAGCACATGAAAAAACTCTCGGTCAAGTCCTTCAGAAGAGTTAATGAGGCCATTTTAGTGGAATTCGTTATTTCGTAAACCTAGATGTAGAAAGTAAAGACAAAACACGCACATTGTAAACAAATTTTAAACCAAATATACTGCAGTAGCTGAAATATGGTTAGCACCGCAACCCTTTTGGTAAATTAGAACCCTATTTAAATCATAGTTCGTGTTAACAATAAAGTCCTATAGAAAGTATAACAATTTATTCGTCAGGGAAAGGCTTCAATTATGAAACCTAATGGTACAAACTCGAAAAAATTCTGTAGGAATCCAAATTTCACCATGATGCTAAACATATTTTATTCTTCCATCGGTCAAAAGTAACCTTCCCCTTGAACTATCATGTTTATTAAATTATTTATATTGTCTTGCATGAAACAAGTTCTTTATTTTCTTAGCGAATGCTCAACTATTTTGGCAATAACGCAAATGTAAGGTTTTCTTTAACACAAATGTGTATCCATTTTGATTTTCAAGATCATAGGCTTGCTTTAAAAATAGTCCATAGTGTATTGTCCATACCGTTGTCACCCTCTGAGCGTTTGCCCTTTGCCAACTTGTTTTTGGACAGAGCAACTAATTCAAAATAAACATCTTCATCAAACGTCAATGGGTATTGTTCTATTATGTTACGGTAACTATGATTCCCGTGAAGTGCATTAAATATTTAAACTTAACATAAATATTAAACTTACATATAGATATTGTCAATATTAGGCTACACATTTATATGGCTCGAATGTGAACATTTTAGTATCGGTGGATTGTCAGACAATATCATTTTCACATTTATAGTTAACATACTTCATGGCTCTACGTATACGTATAGGGCCTATACTGTATGTGTTCTTTAAAAATGTATTTTTTCTACCTCATTACGTTTAAGAGGTTAATTATCATATTAAATTGCTATAGCTATCTGTAGGATTGTACTGAAGGTAAACTGCTCATGTACAATAACAATGGAAACGCTGGTGTAAGGTTGCTAGTATCTACTGGAAAGTACCCTATATAGGTCAGTTCGGCCAGTATGAAGTTCCCGCAATGGAAGCAATCTAACAGCTGTCTGTGCTTACCGACTGGTAAAAAAAATCCCATAAAGCCAAATCAGATATGAATTTCAAGTGGTTCAAGTCGTATGTTATATTAAACGTAAAACCTCTGCAGCAGACTGAAATAATCTACAGTAACTAGTCAAAATTCGTTGAGTGAAAATTAGTAAAATCCATCAAGCTATCAAAAGTCGTTTGCTGTAACAAGCGTCTAGTCTGCATCAGGAATAATCCGCATTTTAGCTAGTCAAGATTCGTTGGATAATAAATTAGTACTTCAGAAACTGTTTTGAGGCACGCTAACTACAAGAATTTTCAATACAGATTTTGAAGCCAAGGATTTACCTGGATTTCACTTTGGATGTATCTCGTAACGGTTGGTTTTGTAACTTCTTTGTCAGGTTTCAGTCACAACGATCAAGTCCCGAGTAATAGCAGCAAGTACTGGTTAATTCGCTCTATTATTCTGTACGTTGCTTGCATCTCAGTGTACAAGCGCTATATATGTTTTACACGTACACCATAATGCACCGTTACACAACGAAAACCTAAGTACACATTGCAACATATAGGGGAATTCCTTGTAATGGCAGTGTACACAAATGCTGCTGTCGATATGTGTCACCAACAGCATACGCACGTAAACCATTCTATATATAGAATATCAAACAGAAGGCGATGTCTCGGCCTATTGAAAGACATCATGCGCGTAGGCATACGTTGGTGTGGAAACAAATCAAGGTACGTGTTGGGTCTTTGATGCATTTAACACAGTTTCCCCTTTATTGTACTCTATATATACAAAGGTCTCAAAGGTCCCTAGAAAATTATTTACAAATTTGAATTACTCAATATCCAGTCACTTTTGGCAATAGGAACTTATGCATTGTTGGGAAAGGTATTGAATGAGATTTCCCTCAAAAAATTGTTTTTATTATAATTCAGCTTATTACGTATGCAAATATGCAAATGAAGTCATTCAAGATACACTTACTTTGCCAATTTGAAATGATTTTGATGAAATCGTCTAGAATTTTGATAGCTGG
This sequence comes from Apostichopus parvimensis, assembly GCA_000934455.1. Classification (NCBI taxonomy): domain Eukaryota; kingdom Metazoa; phylum Echinodermata; class Holothuroidea; order Aspidochirotida; family Stichopodidae; genus Apostichopus; species Apostichopus parvimensis. The sequence continues at coordinate 48,090 of KN883139.1, read as the reverse complement.
ATGAGTTCAAGACATGTTATTGTATAAGTAAAATATAATTTGATGTTTGAATGTGAGGGATATGACTAATTTTTTGACGTTTTGTTAATTTTTCATTCGCGAATAAATTATAATTTTGTACAGGCTACCAAATTTAGGGTTTATATCAAAGTCATGGTCTCCATGCTCTTCAGAACTCTTCTGGAGTGATAAGTAGAGGCTGTTGTGCATCCACATCATCTTGACACCTCAGTTGTTGCTGTAACTGGAACAAGGGTAATTAGTATGTGCATAAATTATAACTTGTAAAATGAGAAACAAGTTGCTTTGACTTCAGATTTCCTATTCAAACTTTAAAAACCAGTTCATTCCCCTCCCCTCAATCATATCTACTACCAGGTTGCCAACCTCCCTTCTTATACCCCACTCCTCCCTCACCCACATGAATCTCTCACCATAGCAACATCTATGTAATGTAAAAGCATATGCTTATTGTAGATAGATGTATAGCCACTAGTCCCAATTAAAGTTACGACAGAAGAGTATAGGACAATTTTCAACCAAATTTACCCCTCTGCAGTACTCTGCACTATGTCCCCCACCCCTCCCCAACCCCCTTGCAATTTCCAGCTTACCTCCTTGGTATTGACAAGCTTTGTAATATAATCTCATATAGATGTACAGTACAACAGCATATTCACAGTAAATAGACCATTAGTTATTAGTCCCTCCATCAAGGTTTTTACCAATTCTAACCCTACTTGAAGTCTCTCCCCCCCCCCATTTTTTTTCTGTGGTGGTGCGGGCCCTACAGATAACGGGGCTTTGAT
>KN883139.1:0-11095 GCA_000934455.1 Apostichopus parvimensis | reverse complement strand
CGACAGTTTGCAAACATTCTCTACAGTATCGATGGAGACATGGCAGCAGCTTTGGTTCCTTAAAGTGATCCAAGCAAATCGGACACTGGAAGAAATTATCTTCCATGTCCCTTAGAGGGGTAGCAGAGGCCATCGTTCTGGTAGACGTGATTTCTGGAGTACAGAGCAAACCAAACGCGGTGGAAAAATATTATTGTAGTGATTATAGTAATTTTTTTCAATTTTGTCAACAAATTTCTTCCTAATATCAGCATATCATTTTAACACTAGTGACGATATATGTTAGTCTCATGTACAGATTGCACATATCTTTTTCTTACCTATCACTGTTAGTTTTCTATGTTTAAGAGGATTCACTGGTAACGGCCAGTGCACTTCATTCGGTATTGTTTCTTTCTGTGCTTGACTAATTCTATATTCCATCTATCTATAACTCACTACCTTTAACTTATGCCATGTAGACCAAGGACGTCTTGTCGTAAACAATTCTGTTAACAAATTTCCTAAATTTTGAATTACTTCCATATATCAGTATATCGTTTTAACACAGATGAAAACATCATAGTCTCATGTACAGATTGCACATATAGTATGCCTACCTTTCACTGTTCGTTTTCTATGTATATAGATGATCCACTGTAACGGCCAGTAAACTTCCTTCGGTATAACTTTTCTTTCCGTGCTTGACAAATTCTATATTCAATATAAATATAACTCACTACGTTTAACCTATTTCATGTATTCGTAAGACCATGGGAATCATGTCGTTAACAAGTCTGTCAACAAATTTCCTAAGATAACATATCATAGTCTCATGTACAGTGCGCACATATCTTATGCCTACCTTTCACTGTTCGTTTTCTATGTATATAGAGGATCCACTGGTAACGGCCAGTATACTTCCTTCGGTATTACGTTTTTCTTTCCGTGCTTGACAAACTCTATATTCAATCTATATATAAATCACTATGTCATGAGTCGTACGACCGTGGGCGTAAAACAGAATTCAAAGTTGAACAAAATTCGCAGACGACACTACACAAAGTATTCAAAAGTCCATGACGGTCAACATGGTGCTATTCTTTCCGACCTTTGTGTCACATTCTAATTTGCACTCTACCACAATGATGTTTGTTGATATAACAACAAATTCAAAGATCACTTTCAAGTGCAAAAAAATGATAAATTATACCATATATGATTTTAAACGTTGTCTGTGTAGTCATCACGAACAGAAATATGGAACCTTTTGAGTATATTATTACACCAGAACGTAAATACGTAGGGACAAAAAAAATTATTGTTCGCAAAAACAATAAAATGGGGTTCTTGGCTTGGCTAATTACCTTTGAGACCTTTACGTTCATACCAATATCATTACTGAACATTTTTCAAAAGTTCAATTACAGAATTCGGTTTTCTAATAAAGTAGCGATCTTTGCTGTTCTTATATGTATGTACAAAGGCATTACAGTGAGGTTGGTTTATATATAATGCTTCAGTATTTGCGTTTGGTTTTTACACACCATGTTCCGCTTAGAAATTGAACAAAATGCAGATTTTAACCTTTACTAGAGCTATGGCAAGAACGGTACGACGACGATTACCTAGTACGTCTTGAATCCTTCCTTGACAAAAGAGACGTTTAATTTCACAAGACTGTTATGTTGGATTGAATTTAAATAGAATATTTCAGTTTACTTCTACTCTAGTCTGTTGCAATAAAGTATTTTCTGCTGAATTCATTTTTCGATCTGCTAAAATCTGTCATTTTATATCTTTCGATTTCTTGCACGAATGATCCAACTATTTTCCCAGTAGGCTGTACAAAGAGATATGAACTTCAACCTGGGTCATACTTCTATATGCATATTAAACTGAATTCCTGACGAATGTTTACTTAACTGTTCTCATCTTCTTGGACTATTTTCGTAGTTTTCTTTTTCTCTTTATAATAACGACTAGCTATATGTATTACCTGATTGATACTTTGATCCCACCCCAAACTAGTGTGACTGTGCTTGAGTACAGAGATCCCGTTATATTTTCATCCCTTTTGCTCACACTGGCACATGGGTTAACGGAAAAAAGAAATGACGAAATAATGTATAGATGCACGACTCGGTAGTTTGGAACCCGGACTATCGATAAACAGGGAAATGGTCAAACGTATGGTCACAATAAAAGAAAAAACAACAACAACAGCCAGGAAGGTCTCACTACACTCCATTACAAGTAGGAATCATTTGGCAGGCATGGACAAATACAACTGGTAACTACGAACATTTTTAACATGTGTTTATAAAAAGCTAATGGGGCCTACAAGTTGTTTTCAATAACGCATAGGTACGTGGTTTATCGTTGTTTAATAAAGTTTGATTGCGCTACATGCTAACATTGTTTTGTTGATATCGAAATTTCAATGAAGTACTCCTAGCGCTAAAGCTGTTGCTAGATCACATATAAATAGACAGTGCAAACGAAAAGTATTCACAAGCATTAATCATTTACAATGTTACTTTTAACAAATTTTCCTTGAATCACGATTACAGTTTGAATATGATTAATAATAAAACCACCGTGTAATCAGCCCTCGACAGATGTAGACGTAAACATATTAAATAAAAGTCATTCACTACAGGTCATGCTTACATAACTACAAGATATTGATTTGATGTGATTTGAAAAACTGTATTTTAACCATCGTCGCTTAACATAGTAAGTATGTATAGTTATAGGTAAGTTTGAGACAAAGTGTACCTTTTAAGCAGCTTCAAACTAAAGAAATGATGAATGAAAACAAACAAACAATGGGTTGAGGGGGATCCACAGACGCTATGACTATGTAAGGTCCTGATACAAAAGACAAAGCACAAAGGAAAACAGAAAAAAATGAAACATTAATAATAAACAAGCACTTAGTTGACATGGTGTTGCAGTAAAATATTCGTGAAATAAAAGAATGATGTCGAAGACAATTAGAATAAACTTGCTTTTGCGATAACAAAATTAAAAAACAACTGTTAAGTGTATTATTAGTACTGAGTAATAATGCTACTGTCACAGTCATGAATACTAGTGCAATTATCATGGCTGTTTGACGTACATTAGGCTACACCCATATAATGTATCACTTAATTGTCTACTACTCCAGGCTGGGGCAACGGAAGACATGTTAATCACGATACGATATAAGCAATTAACGTTCGTTAAACAGATCTATAACGACAACCAATCTAATTCCCAGTTTTACAGTTTTCAGTTTTTATTTTCACAACTGTCCAATGCATGTCTGGCAACTCATGCTCAAATTATACTAGAAAATCCAAAACTAAGCACTCCTCACGTTTCGGAACAAAATTAACAACTGTATGATAGATGTTTAAATTGTTTTGTTTACAGTTTACAGGGGAAAAAAGAGATTTTGGGCTGTTTTGTATAGCGTTATCGAAGACAAATATCCTTAAAACTGATTTCAATCTGTAATAAATAGGAACCAAATTAATGCAAACCTCTCCATGTCTGTCCTCAAATATATGTTTCAATAAGTGTTTCAGGGCTTCTTAAAATTGCAACTTCATTGGCAGGAAACAATTTGGTATGTAATGTGCCCTCGATTTTGCCCTGAGTTTATAGGTGACTCATGATTACTTTACTACTTCTGATGTAGTTCATAAATATAAATAGTTCAACCGCGATAACCGCAGCAAGAATAAAGTAAAGGTTAAAGGTATAAACTCGTATCACCTTCGTTGACTATTTAAATAAAATAACGGTATTGTAATGCCATGCGGTATGTGTACAGCCTTCCCGACTTAAGCTAGCTTCCTTATCAACGTCTCATATGGTTATACAACGAGCATTATGATATATGGAAAGGCGTGAATGACCGACCTACGAACTCTCACGAATACACCGTCAGCTTATAGTGCTGTTGATGTAACCAAAGGTCATGCATAACAAAAGCTACAAAGGACTTGCTATATCTTGCGAACGTTTATTAAAGGTGTCTTTGTCTATTGACAACAAGTGAGAACAGAAAATAGTGTGTGTATTCACGTTCCGATTAAAACTGATATTTTCCTGTTAAAGTTCGATGAAAAACCTCAAATGCTATATAGACAATGGGCCGTTTTAGTTGTTCTCATATTCTGGTAGGTAATGTTAACGAATGGAATGAATGACGTACTGTAAACATACAACAGAAACGAAGTCATATGACGATATTGTTGTAACTTGTTTTCTTGTTATACTGCTATACTACTACTACTACTACTACTACTACTACTACTACTGCTTCTACTGATACTACTACCACCAATACGTACCACTACTACTACTACTACTACTACTACTACTACTCCCACTACTACTACCATACTACTACTACTGCTACTACTACTACTACTACCACCAATACGTACCACTACTTCTACTACTACAACTACTACTACTGCTATTACTACTACTACCAATACTACCACTACTACAACTACTACTACTACCACTACTACTACTACTACTACTACTATTACCACTACTACTACCACTACTACTGCTACAACTACTACAGCTACTACTACTACACCCAATACTACCAGTACTACTGCTACTACTACTACGTCTACTACTGCTACTACTACTGCTACTACTACCACTACTACTTCTTCTGCGATATTTCAAGGCAGAAATTAAAATAATGAAAGCATGTCATGCCTCACAAATTTTTGCGCAAATATAAATTTTCCAATCCTGATAACTTTTGTTCCTGTTCAGTTTTTGTATACAACGATATGGTAGCCTACCATTCAAACACCACAGTCTTTACACGATAAAATAATGTTCCAGTTTTCGGAGTTGGATACGAATTTTGTGCACAATGAGTACGAAAGATGGCATAACGAAGTTGTAAAAGTTCCTAAACCGTTAAAAGTCAATCAAATCATTGGAAAATCTTTTCAGCTTACTTAAGCAAGAACATTTACGCAACTTATTGTTAAACCCTGTGAAGATAGGTGCATTACACTCAAAAGGTTTTTTTTGTTAGACATACTCTTTCTACGAATTTCTACGACAAAGTTATGTTATGCCTTATTTAATTGTCCCAACCTTTGGAGGCTTTTGGTTCTTAACACCCATCACGTTGCATTGATATTTTCATTACAAAGCGTTTCAGAATAATTCCTCTTCCTGAATGGTATTTTTGAGCTCGAAATTAACTACGAGGACCAACAAAGATGTGAAACTGCTCGTCCATAAAATAACCCCTTTGTACGTACCTTCCCCCACCTCACCAGAAATAGCATAGCCTCATACATCTCGGTTCAATTTTGTTTTTATCGTACCCCCCCCTTCCTTCCGTGTGGAAATTCTTCAAAGGGCCCTCGAGTTGTCTATCGAGAAACAGTATTCAGATGTAAATAATAATAATATAGGTAATCCGGAGAATAACATTATATTGATTGAGGAGAAAAAGGAAGATATATCCAAATTATTCAATACGACCGTATTCATGTCAAGACGACATATGTATTGTCTTGAATTTCTGAAAGTGTGATTCATGGTAGTGCAGTAGCGAAATGTTTTCCAATACGGTATGTGTGTTTGAAGGATGCCAAAGTGTTCCTTAATCGAGAGCTGTAGTCACTTTGTTCATAGTGTAATGCTTGTACGACTTGAACTGTCAGCAAAGTTTGCAATGCCCGTGGAATTTGATACGATAAATATTAAAATAAATTTGCTTTTTACTCCAAAACAAAACTTTTGCTGTTGTAACAGGTATATTTCGAAGACCCAGTTGTGAACCTATTCTATCTGCCTGCGCTCTTTCTGAGGATGTCCGACTTCACTTGCTTAATTTATGAGTAGTGAACCAGTTTCGCGAAATTCCATACAAAGTAAGGCCTACGTACAATGTTTACATGATTGTTTAAAAACTGATTTTGTTCAATCGACTAAAAATGACGCAATTCTACATTTGACTTTCAAAGTGTCGATGTTAACTTGCACAGATTCTCTCAAGCGTGCCGAGTGTACGTTGCAAATTGTTTTATCGTTGTACGAATTCCGCGCATTTTGCACTACTAGACAGTTACCACGAAGTTCATTGACCATGTATTTGAACTTGGGAAACCCCAAACACGCCCGCCAGACGTGTCTTAGGACCATCTCACTTGTATTTTGTATTGCCACGTGATATGTAAGCAGTTGATCAGATACACAAACAAATGCACTGGCAGATTTTATTTGTACATTTGTTGTCGTATGTGGTCATTGTAGGATGTTGACCCGTGTAAAGATAGGACTCGTGTAGTTTAAAGCATTAGCCTATTGCTGGTATTACGCATATGACTCCGTCATCGGTCATGGTAGACTATACTTTCAACTTTGAACACAATGAGGGTACGTTTAGTTTATTCAGCCATGTGACCATTATAAAAAGATATCGGATTAACTTGGTGCGCGAGATCTCGTATGAAACGAGTTGGCTATTGTCAAGTACTGATAAACTAAGCTACTACGGTACTACTGTATAATATACATTGTTCAAAATAGGCGAATTTCATCGTCTTGAGCAAGTGGTACATTTCTATACAATATCATTTAAAAGAGTAGGTGCACGCACCGTGTTTCGGCTCCTCAAAATGATAATCAAACAAGGAACAATCCTAGTTGATCGATCGATTCATTCAGTGTTCAGTGAGGAACTCACTCATTAACATAACTTCACGGTATAATCGAACAGATATATTGCTTGACCAATAGCAATATTGTTATATATAGATGTACTGAGTCAAATAATTCGTGAAATCTAATTTGTCTTTGACAGTCCACGTGATGTGGAAGCAAATACAAACAAAGATCCGCATATATTGGAGATACACAACCAAATATCGTTTTCCTTGGGAACACGTGAGGAGAATGTGGATTTCTATGACATGTTGGCGTGAAGCGATAAGGAAGGAACGTTTTAATTTACAGAGTGTCTCAGCCTCTATATCATATTTACGTCAGATAATACAATTACCAATTATGTTATTTTCACTTTATGTAGTAATTTGTAATTCTTAATTTCACAAGAACATGTGGTCAAGTTAGTCCATCTTACGTAACCTAATTCTCAATCATTTCGAAAGCGATATTAACTGGAAAAATATGGGTAAGATTTTAACTAAGTGAAGTTCATTTACGGAAATAAAAAAAAAAGCAATTATGCATAACTAGATATATTTTCCGTGCCATAAGGTATTATATTCGCTTCATTCCTAGATGACATGTACTGGTCTTTATGTCAGTAACTCTGAGATTCTTTTACTGCACAGCAATATAATTAACTCAACTAAGATGCCGTTCTCTATCGATATAGACATCACATTTTACGTCGTTGTTTGTTCATTTTACGTGGCAACTAATACAACTTTCCCGGGTGTTGTGTTTCTGTTTGTAGTTTTGCCTATTCGTCTACTTGTAATGTGGTCGTACAACCAAGTTACCATCTTCTTGTCGTGTTGTGAGTTACAAGCTTCTATACAGCAAAATGCTACAGTGCACTCAACCGAGATATCACAAGGAAAAATATCACAAAATGTACCAAATTGAAACTAACAAATAAAATAACTAATAATAGAACATGAGTATATTTTGATTTTTTTTATTGACTTTTGGTGTTATTTTAGGTTGTCTATCTTTCTTTTAATTATGCTGATGATGCAGATACCTGCTTATCATATGTCACCTGATTGTCAAGAGGTTGGAATGTGCAGTCGGATGAGGGCATACCCCCCCCCCCCTCCCTCCTCAATTTGACATAGAAGTTTCTACTTTGTCAGGTTATGATGGTTACATCTATCACTTACCTGTCATTCGGCCACTTTTCCCCACACACCCAACAAGTTCCATGTTATGATACTTCCAGCAAGAGGCCCAATTCTACTGGTAAATTATTCACAGAGGAAAAATTTACTCAAATTAAGAACTACTAGTACCAGTAATAAAAGCAATATAAAATGGGCCAAGAAAAACTACAAGCTATCCCTACGCCACCCCCTTTTCCCATGTCAAGAAAAAGTAGGGTGAATTTGTGCAAAGGAACTAAAATTACTATCCCAGGATATCTTCCACAGTGTATCGATCCCCCCCCCCGGTCCTCCAGCTGACCCCATCTGTCCAGTGAAGACACCTGAAGAAGACAATCAGTGACATTGTGCTTTTAACACACTTTCTCTTCACAAATGTACATTTTAATCAATTATTATGCATGTAACTATATGGATACTACTGGCAGTAGGAATATCAATCTTATGATTAAAATAACGTCGTGTGAGTTTACTTTACCATAATGTCATAATTTCAATCTTTAGTCTATTCACCCAAACGTATTACCAAAATTATGACAAAAATCAAATCAAATGAAACAAAAAGTATTCAAAGATGATATTATGCAATGCATTCAAATGAAAAAAAAAGTTTTAAACAGTGAAACAACAGTTTGTACGTTAGTTGAAAGGCTAGCAAACATGTTGATAAAGCTTCAATCATGAAAATTCATTCAAGTTGGTAGAAGTCAGGAAAGTACAAAGTTGTCAAAGATTAGACAATTGATCCAGGTATATTTACGGGAATAATATGTACACAAACAAATGCAAAATAGTGACCAATCGTTTTTTTTTTGGAGGGGGGGGGGGTCGGTATTGGTTGTTCATCCAAACCGCAAGATTCCCACTTCTACACCCGCACCTTTTTTCTTTGTACTGCGCAAAGATACAATTCTCCGTAATCTGAGCTTTATGCTTTTAATAGTCATTAAGAAAGAATGATGATATTTTATCTGATAATTAGAAAATTGAAAATGATAAAGTAAGGAGCAGAGAAATGAAAGTTAAAAATAAAATATGTGGTCCTCAATTATGCCTTCTGTAAATACTTTTAGTTAGACGATAACTATATTGACATTACTCTTTTCATCGCCATGAAATCATCCTACTACAAATAATATCTAGAGTGTCTGGAGGGGTATCCGTATATGATGAGCGGCTATGCCAACAATAGCTTGAAACACGTCTTATGCTATCAGCTGAACACATTCTATAATTGATTTGTCTGTCAAGATTTCACGAATGCAGTTGATCGACTTCTTAGTGCAACTTCTGAGGGGGGGGGGGGGGTCTGCTACCTTTTTGACCGTTACAGAAGGTGAGGTGCGCCATTAATTCTTGCAGATAAATGTATGGAAGGCAGCCGACTCCAACAGAAACTGCCAGAGTGTCTTAAAACACTGTAACTGTCAATTATCATATATGTTTACTTACATTTTGTTTATATTTTGTGAATCAAAAACTCAATCCATTCCTCATATTTGGAAGAAATCCTGTATTATTCCGGTACCCAAACAATCTGGCATAACTAGCATGAACGATTTTCGTCCAGCTGCCCTCGCTTCTGTCGTAATGAATCATGCGAACGATTTATTTTACACTACTTTAAGAAGCTAACTGCTAATGTTATGGATGATCTCCACTTTGCCTCAAGAAAGATCGTTTTACTGAAGATTAGTTCCTGTTTACACTGGACTAACTGTATTCTCATCTTGAAGAATCTAGATCTGGTTCTGTCTCAGCCAGCATTATGTACTTTTTGTATGTCTCATTTGCATGCAATGCTATAAAACCTCATATTTTAGTAGATCTGCTACTGGTAATTAAAACGCTGGTAGGTTGGGTCTTAGATTATATTACCAACAGTTCACAATTTGTCCGTATTGGTATTCTGTTAAATCTGATGTTATTAATTGTGGTACAGGAGCATCCCAGGGTACCTTGCTTGAACCTTACCTCTTTACGTTGAACACTTCTAACATACGTTATACAGACACTTATTGTACGCTTATTCACGTTGGTGATGACACTGCTCTAATTGGTTTGATAAGCAATAATGATGATAGTAGCTACCTTAAGCAAATTACTGAGTTTTTTTAATTCACTGTGATAGAAATTAGAATTAAATGTTAATAAGACAAAGGAATTGATTGTTGACTTCCGGAAGGTAAATACGGTGTCTGAACCAAATGTTTTAAAAGGATAAGGTAGAGGATAGAGTTAGTGAGTACAAATGCCTGGGACTATGTTTGATGACCATCTCAGGTGGGATGTACCCTTCGAGTATATAGCTAAACGTCTGAAACCCAGTATGTATTGTTTTAAGAAAAATTACGACTTACTGTATAACATCATGGGACATCGCGGCAATGCAAATAAGACATCTAAGAGAGACCTTACATTTTTCTTGCATTATATTATCAAGCGGGCTGGACGGGAAATGATCGCCTACGATGGACCAAGTCTTTGAAAGTCGGGTTCGTGGGCAAACTTAGTTCTGTGTTAAAGGATGTTAGCCACCCCCTAATATTAAAAGATGAGTAATTCTATCATTACACTCGGTGGTAAAATGCGACCACTGAGTGCACACACCATTCGCCGGCTACCATTCGTCCTTTCTGAAGCAAGCCGTTAGTACCTTTAGCTTGTTTTTTAAATCGTTAATCATTCTTCTTGTCATTTTCATTGCCTTGTTTGGGTTTTTTGCAACTTGACAATGTCTGGTCTGTTCTGTATTGCCTGCGTACATGCTTTTTGTTTGTTAGATCGTCTTTTAAACATTTTAGTGCTTTTATGTCTTGTTCATCTTATTATCGCTCTTTTTTTACCTTCTTTTACCTTGTTTTATCTGCAGGCATGTAATTACACTTGTTTGATACATACCGTAAGTGTACAGCTTTATAGACTCATCTGTTGCTATTACAAGTTTATCAGTACCATCAACTTCTAATATGGTTATACAACGAGCTTCACCGTCTACCTCTCTTTTTGTTAGTAACCTTCTGTCATTCTGACTATACTGTACCAGGATACATCTCTGCTTACCTGACAAGTATGTCGACCATAACATGTAGATGAAATCGTTCTTATCTGTGCACACACTGGTAGGTATCCAGTCACCTCCACCTAGAAATGCTTTCATTAATTCATATATCAGCTTACCCTTCATGGTGACTGCATATACTCTTTTACCAATGCTATCACATACCAGGAGACTACCT
>KN883137.1:124607-138542 GCA_000934455.1 Apostichopus parvimensis | reverse complement strand
GCGACCCGGATCTTCACGCCCGTGAATATTGCTACAATTATGACTGTGCTCAGCATTACCTAAAAAATTTTCTATTTTGTTTGTTACTCTATACTGACTGACTCTATTCTGCTTTAAGCTTTGTTTGATGCCAAACCCTTATTTCGTCTTCCATGTAAAAACTCAGTATGAGATTCATAAAGTTTGATCACATAGGCTATATTACTATTTCACCCTACCGCAATGACTCGACCTATATAGCAACTATTTCTTGACATGATTGTTAGGGATATTGCCAGAGAAATTATCAAACTCATTAGAAAAACATAATTGTCAATAGTGGTGTTATTATTATTCATGAAAAATTTATGTGTCATGGAAATATGATATGGAATAGGCGAAATGCAGCATACTTTTTACATGACTTGTTGATCTAAACCGACGGTATTCGGGCCTTAAAACAATCGATTCATTTGGCACCTGGTCGAAACTAAAACTTTAAGCGACCAAGAGCAAGCAGCTTCTTTTTGCGGCTGTTTGGCCAACCCCACCCCTCTCCCCACCCAACCACTCCCTCACACGGGTATCTTTTAATGTCCAATCGTAGATATGGCAACTCATCCTCAGTTTCATCTTCCCTTATTTCAACAAAATGTGATCACAGATTTTTTTTTGGTATTTTTCGTTATGAATTCAAATTAAAAATAAACCAAGCTGAAAATATCCATTAAGTATCCATTAAGAATCACGAAGAATGTTCTATACTCCAGGATACTTTAAGAGTATGTTACTGTATTTGTGATTTCATGTAAAGGCGATGACGTCATTGCTTCTTAGTTCATTCGACAGTTCTCACGTTCTTACACATCCGTGTATATACGAAATACCGGGGAAACAAATGTTAACACCGGTTTTATTGCTACATAGCCTATCATTTTCTTAAATATTGGGGTCATAATCTAAGGTCATACTGACATTTTTGTTATATCTTTAAATAAACTATATAACTGATACATTTTTGATGTTACCTTCTCATGGTTAATTCATTATTATTTATAGCTTAGACTGTTGAAGGGACATATTCCGGTAACCTTTAGCATGGAAGTTTTATCGATCGAGTTACTGTGCATATAATAGTCTCTGTATATATTACAGCGTGCCAAAAACCGAGAATTTACGATTCCGATGTACTTATCGAGTAGAAGACTATTTGCGATCCTTTTCAAAAGTGGTTTGTAGTACTCTAGAGAGGCTTCGAGTTCTGCCATGAGCATCGAATAAGGTAAACAGAACGACTGGTAGTTGTTGAGCAATGCTCTATACTAACGCTACTACTGAGCTTCCCTACTTTTCTGTTTGTCAAGGAAACATACACAGGGATTGCATGCCACGTATAGGTTTGATGTTCACTATACTATTTTCAGTGTGGATTTTATCAATTTTCCATGGATTCAAATCTGTCGCACTTTCCATATATTTACTATATATGTTCATAATTTTGTATTCAGCTTCTATTATTAATATTATACTTACCCTAGCGTATTGAGCAGTTTAACGATCATATCCCACAGGAGATTTCCACATATACTTGTGGACTAATGACTTTTGAGTTCAGCCATATATACTCTGTTTACAGGTAACAGACTATTTTTTTAAAGTGTATATGGTCTCACTTTGTTAAGAGCTACAGTTATCTAACGATGATACACGGAAGTTACCACTTCCAATTCTGAAGAGGCCGCGCAGACTGCAAGACAATTCCATGATCTGTTGTCGAATTAAGAAGTTGACACTTCCTATTCAACTATACATTGAAGTGAATGACCGAGGAATTTGTATATCACAAAGCTTGACACATGCAGAGGTTTCACCAAGGAAAGACAAATATTAAAAGCAAAAAGTTCCCACCAAGTCAAATTAAAGAATATTCCTTTAAGGGATTTTTGATATTAATTTGATGGACAGGCGTGAAGTGTTACTTGGATGACCATCAACGAGAGTGTCGTACCATCAAACATTTAACTTTTTTTATAATATCGGCGATATTAAACATTACAACACACTACGAAAAGTCGTGAGATATTTATTCATCCTTCAGTTCAGCTGGTGCGTTTTTTATCATTGGATGCATGCAAATCGTTACTTATGATTTAATGGTTTTATTATGAGTGAGCACAGAATAGTGGAATAAAGGTAACTTTTTATTCCCCTCCCCCTCAACCCTCTTTCCCCAAGAAAGTAGAATTAATTTTAAAGATTAATGAAACGATGCGATAAATTCCGAAGAACAAAGGTTATAACCGCATGCATGACAGATGTGTTTTGAGCTGTCTGCGAAAAAACAGATTCTGACGCTAGTGTCTGGGATTATCATTTATGCTTCTGATGAAAATTCAGAATTTGGCAAACGAACGTGTGTTTTTTATTTCTAGAGAGACTTGCTTTCTATACGACGAGATCATGTTTTAACCTCTTACGGTCCTATAGACGGCTTCTGTGAAATAGTGGCGGGAACAGGACCTACATTTTCCCGAGGATAATAGATTTAAACTATAATTTGATTTCATTGAGAATCGGATTCAACCGTTTTAATTTGATTGGCTTTTCGGATATCAGAGAAGATATTTTGAATTCTCAGCTGGTATTGATTATCCCTGACCTCATTGGAAGGGGAACACCACGGGTAAGTCACTCCGACAAGTTGTCGCCCCAACTTTCAATTTCGATAACAAACTTTTTTAATTTTGGAAATTAGTGGATACTCTTCACAAATGTCTTCCGGATAAGCCTTATACGCATACTGATATTGATGGTAGTCCTCTAAACCTGTACTGCACATTCTCGTTAACTGTTTAATACATGGGGTATAAGCTGTAGGTTAGGTTAGGCTAAACCATTCGTTGAGGAACTAGACCAAGTCCTCGATGAATAGGCGACAAAAGTCAATGTAATTTATGTATGACGTCACATGACGTCACAGGAGAATACCCCTGTAATCATGCTAATGGCACACGTGCAAATTAGCAAAGCTTTATGTGTGTTGTGTAACTATGCAATGTATTAGTTTATCGGAGTCGGTATTAGTGTTCTGTAAATTGAATGGCGTAGAACTTTAATACCATTTGCTTGCTTCATTTCCATCGGCTCATAATGAATGTGCTGCTCTTTCAAAATCATTTCTCTTTCATTAACAGCTTGTTACTATTTTTTTTTTCTTGTAGCCATTATTATTCCACTGAGTTATCAACTGAACAATTTACTATAATTATCAAAGTCCTGTGAGTTCCGTAAGTTTTTCACAAACTCCCACCATCCCTACCCCCCCCCCAACTCCCCCCTCTCAATTGCTGACCTCACTTATAATCTAAATGCGCCTCAAAATTGCCATTTGAAGTCCTTCTTCTGGGGGCGGAGCCCTGCACCCGCCTCCCTGGGGAATCAGCTTCACCGACCCCAGGGTGACATCACGTCCTTGATCAAAGTGGCCTGAATGATTCCTTTCCTTATTCTTAAAGCAGTCACGTGATTGAAAAAAAAGGCTCCAACCATTTTGAATCCTGTTTATGTCACTATAGTATCGTAAAGTTGTTAATTTCCGGTATTAAAATTAACGGACGTTTTCTTGTATATCTTACCAGTAAGTCTGAAAATATGTTCTTGTGTTTATCTGTGACAGCCTAAGAGCTAGGTTATCAAAGCAATAAATGAAAACAAAAACAAAAAACCTTCGCAAGGATTGTCCTATTGGTATATGTGCGTTTTACCGAAAGCAATATATTTTCATAAAAGTTTGGAATAAAATGGATAAAAGACTGACTTGAAAAAAATGAAAGTTCTTCGACCAGGGAGCTGATTTCTCCTTCAAACAGATCAGACTCAGCAACTGATTTTTAGGTTGCTAGTTTTGCTTTAGCTCTCTATAGTCATCGAACACACATACCTTACGATTATATCCCAACATGAAATGCCACCATTTTTTTTTTTGGGGGGGGGGGGTTATAAGTGAAGAGAAATGATTTTTTCTTTTGCAGATATAATTAATTCAAACTCCAAAATCGTCCTAAGGCTTATACACAGCACCCTGTGTTTTGTCAAGTTGAGGGTAAATACACATCCTCTGGAGTTTAGCCTATGGCGGTAATAAAATGTATTACGGCTAATGAAATCAGTTCAACAAACTGAAGTTTATAAGCTATATTGTTTTGTCCGGTGTAAGCATGAGGTATGGAGAGGTAATAGCCATAATAATCTTGCAATATTATAAAACAAGGAGATGTTTGGGGACATTTCCTTGATTAGTTAACGCATAAACAAATCTTTCAAGGGCTTTCAAGCTTATGTGAGATTGTTTTTAATTTTAATCATTCGGTGAAATTGAAACTGAAACTGAAAACAAAAGGAAGATATTACCTTACTATGTCTTTTAATCACGAATGTACTCAAAGATATGGTTTCGAGGACACTAGACAATGATCAAGTTGCACTGGAATTGTTTTTAATTTGTTGGGAAACATATAATGGTGATATCAAATAGAAGTTAAGGTTCAACCTTGGAGCTTTCATTTGAGCATCGAGGAATCTAATATTAAGTACCCAATAAATATGAACAGCTTTCTCTTGGACTAGTGCATAATCTAAACCAAAACGTTCTGCCTAAAGTTGGTGTCACGGCCACCTTACGACATTTTATAATTATTTGGAGAGGTATTTTAAAATAATTTGGAGATATTACCTCCCATGCATGGACAACAGACTTGTAATCTTCTACCAATATGTCTAGTACAAACATTTGTAATACAACGTGATTTTGAAAACGAAATGACTGTTCTTACATTGAAAAAATTGAATCAAAATAATGCTTAAGTTTGTATAAATGATGGAAGGAATAAATTTGACCTCAAGGTCAAACATACTCGTCTTAAAGGGATATTCCAGTGGCAGATAAATGGCTACAATTATCATTAACAGAGAAAATATCTCAAATACACTGCTAGTTAAAAACTTCATCTAATTATCTTGTCTGCAACTCAAGATATAATATATTGAATGTAACCTATTTTGATTGGCTAAACCATCGATTCTTCCAAGAAGTGGATCACAGTGGGTGATCTGTGATGTCGTCACGGTTACATGTTCTTAAATGCATTGAAGACTCGCCCCAAACCGCGTGCCGCGCTCTGAAAAAAAGTTAACTTCCCGTTGCTTGCAAGTGAAGTTTTCTTCTTGTCGCTACAAAATGCAGACAGTAATGAAAGGTGATACCTTGTTATCTTTAGCTGGACCTGAGATGTCCACCGCTGTATCGTTTGTACACTGTGCTGTGGGTATTGACCGTAGCTGTATGTACTGACTGTACACTAGTGTCTAATTACCGACGGTAGCAAGCTGTGTGTGTATTTTCTGGGATCGATGGTGGTGTCTAACACTTCTGTTACTCCTTATTCGAAACTAGGTCAGATTACCGGCATGAGACGTTTCTTTGTGCGCGAGTCTTCACACCCTTTAAATGTTCTCTGTATAATAAAATACAATTTTCTAGTACCAATATTATTTTATTTATATGAATGGTTTAGCATCTTCATATATCTGCCTTGAAGAAAAAGTCTATAAGGATGTGGGTTTACCCACCAGACGATGCAAAACCCTTCATCAATCTTATGAAGCAATCACCTTCAGTTACCGGAGTACCCCTTTAAGGATGATACACTGACCCGTTACGTAAAATTGGGTTACTTTGAACTTTTGCAATTATTGAAGGTAGTTAGGCTTTTATATAGTGATACGTTATACAACAATAATGAAGTTTAGAATTAGTCAATACCATATAAGAAACATTTTGTTGTTGAACTTGATCTGTTTGAGATACTTTTGATAGCAAGAATACACACACAACTTTCATTCATTCCT
The DNA here is from genome assembly GCA_000934455.1 of Apostichopus parvimensis. Lineage (NCBI taxonomy): Eukaryota > Metazoa > Echinodermata > Holothuroidea > Aspidochirotida > Stichopodidae > Apostichopus > Apostichopus parvimensis. The sequence goes on along the minus strand of KN883137.1, from coordinate 132,656 downwards.
GGCCTTCGCATCTGATATTAATTACCCTGCCTGTCATTGTTTTTACCGTAATGAAATACTGTAGTCTTTCATTCTATAAGCGCTTGCGGGTAACTAATCTATTATTCGGTCTTGTATTTCAAAGGTTTACTTGAAACTGGTACAGAGTTCATGATACTTGAGTCGACACTTTTTCAGTTATCGATAACCTCTGGTAATACAACTATATAGTTAGTATACCAGAAATCATGAGAAATCATGAAACCAGAGCCGTGCATTACCGTTTGACTTCCACTGAGATCAAGAAACATGTTAAGGTAAATTTCGGTACGGAATCATCGCAGCGACATATTCCTATTTGGTTTATAAGAGAGGATTGAATATTTGGATGAAATACTATATGGGGGGGGGGGTGGTCATGGACAAGTTCATTGCCCATAATTAAGAAAGTTTATCAAATCCATCGAGACTTTTTTTTACCTGATACTGTATGGTTGTGAGTAAATTTATTATTGTAGTGCGCGTGCACGCTATAATATTGGCATTGCTTGCCCAAGTGAACAATACCTATACATGACTAGACGTTGAAACTTAAACTTTCATATAGTCTCTGTTCATTTGCAGTTTCAGAGGCTAGCTGCGTAGGCAACTTATTCTGAGACTATCACAGCGCTAACAAGCGCCCTCTATTTGTAGGTACCTACATGACTATTCTCCCTGGTGTGTTGTCCGCCTAAAAACTAACACCATGAACAAGCGAAAGTTCTTCCTAAAACTGCAAGCACTCCACGCACACTACAAGAGTAATGCATATTTGTATAGGCAAATGCAGTTCTGGTTTACATTGTATTGACTATCGTAATGTCCTAGATCATACATAAGGGTGACCGTGAATCAGGGAGACATGGTAGATATCCACTATTACATTATACTTCGCGTGGTCATTCTTTTCCCAGCCAGCTATGACTATGAATGAATTATAAAGATTCTTAAAAGCTCAATTATACCTTTCCCTTGAGTTTAGAGTGGATTTCCTTGGAATTTGTAAGCTTCAATCGATGTATAATGTTTAGTAAAATGATGAATAAAATTGTATATTAAAAATGGTTGTCTTATCAATGTGTAACAAATTAGAACAAAAGAACAACTGATTTATGAAGGAAAGAGCGCTCTACACTACATGTATATATAAAGTTGGGAAGAATTGAAAAACTTTACTGGATTTTCTAATACATATCACTATTATTTCAAATGTTTAGTACAAATTGATATACTTTTGTCAAATTTTGACCAAAACTAAAAAAAAAAAATCACATTTTCCGGCAGAAATGCTCTTACGGATTCTCAAAGCTCAAGTATGGCTTTTCCCTGAATTTTACCAATTTTTTTAGCTTCAATTGACGAAAACCATATAGTAAAATTATGATCAATCCCTTTAAAGTACTCAAACTTTAATATGTTAATGATATTAAATTACCAAGCCAGTGGATAATTGTGAGTGTCATCGAGTAGTTAATTGCTAATGTTGTTAATTATTCTTCTGAAACAATATACGATGAATAAGCTTTTCGCGACTTAGAATACGTGCATTTTGAATCCTGTAGTTATATACGGAGTCATAACTAAATTTCTGGTAGAAAGGCCAAATTAAAGAGAGAAGATTATAGCTTTAGTTGTTCACAATGAATGCCCACAACGATCTAGGGCGTTCCCTTGTTAACACTTTGATTTGACGAGAAAATGTATATCACAAAACATTCATATGGCATGCATGTAAGCAATGGAATATACAATGAACGGTTTAATGGTAAATAGATAATTTGTATAGAAATTAATTAAGCAGTATATAATTGACGACGATGGTAATTTCTCCTTAGTTTCTTATCAAAGAAGAATTCATGTTTTGATATTCTTTTTACAATACTTGCAATATTATGCTTGTATTGGCATAGTTCGATATTGGCGTTTATGGTATAATCGAAGTCATATTTGTGAGAAAGTTTAGGAAACATAGTTGTGATTATTTTACTGAAATTTTTCACATATGGTTTTGTGAATTTATTTTTGCACAAGAACATATTATATATGTTTTTGCGCGGTACTAACAATGTTGAACATGCCTTTTAACAAGATATTCATTCCTGCTTAGCTAAGTAAATAACAGTTTCCTAAAACGTGTTTCCAACGACACGAAAGACACGAAAATAATACATTGCTGTCAGAGTCTACTGATACGATATGACTTCTGAACGTCCACAAAACTCTGACTTCTAACAAGATAAGTTTACCGACTTAACAAATTAAGTAAAATTTCAAAAGAAATGATATATTCGCAAAACTAGTTATTACGTAACCTTAACCGTCCAGGCCTCATACTAACTATATATATACAGTGACAAATCAATATCAGTAGTCATTAGTTAGTCAACCGTGATTATCACGTATCTCTCTTTATGCAGTGACCACTGGTAATAGATTGCTTCTTGCATGTACAAGAAACAACACCTTATCAAGCTTGAGGCTAAAAAAAATGAGATTTCATCAGCAACATTCCGCAAATCTTATGAAGAAAAAAATATTGAAAAGCAAAAATATTATTCATGATGTAGAGGCCATTTTGAATTGCTACATTTTTTTGTCGGCAACGATCCAGAGTTTTGCAGGCTTCTTTCAAGTTGGACTAGTTTTACTAGTCTCCTCGAAATGTTATCTACATAGTATTAATAACCATGCCGTAATATACCATTGCAATCCACAACGCGCTGACCTCGATAAATTCACATTCGCCAGCTCTATTCATTTCCATATTTTTTGAAAATGTCGCATAGTTCCCTTGGCTAACCGAACTACTTTCCTTTCCTCAATTTTGATTTATCCACAAATATTAGATTTGTTTAACAAAAGCCACGATTTAACATCGCACGAATATCAATAAATAATCAATAATTAATTAATCAATATCGCTGTAATTAAGTTGTTTTCTATTGTAAATATTATTTTTTTTTATGAAAGTCGGTATATTTCAAACGTCGTTGGCATTCTCTATCTTATAATGGATAGTTTTGATGGATTTAATGAAGTTTAAAATATAAAAAAAAGCCAACTGAAGCAAAGCAAATGCAGTTTGTTAGTTTTGGAAACAGCATGAAAATAGGGCAACAGCAACGAGAGCATTAGAACTCAAGTCAATATCTCTCTTTAAGTCAAATGTCTCGCCTAATTGACCGATTTTCTCGCTTGTTTTGTAGTTATGAACTGTTTTTATAGATTGTGGTAATTTTGTACATATTCTGCCCTTCTTTATCAGTTCGTCAAAAATCACGCAGTTTTTATGCAATTGTAAGTTTTACTCATTACTTCAAAACCCCCAAGACGGGGGGTTGGTTGGGGGGTTGATATATATATATATATATATATATACACACACTATAGTTCAAGGAACTAAGCATGACGTCAATTCTAAACACTGCGTGATATCCATCTTAGATGTAAACCACCTGACGTGTTATTTGTCTTGAATTGGCCGGAACTGTTTTAACTGGTCGAAACCATAATATGTTTTTTTCTCACTCGGAGAGCACGATAATTGCAGCATAAAACGCTAGCACACGTGTCGAAGTCTCGAATTTCTAAGATCCCATTTCTACCAAGCCATTACTCGCACACGTAACAATTAAATCCTGATGGTATAATCTGTTTATAGCTCCATGGTATAATGTTGTTCATTGCTGAGTTCGTCTTGCTCTCTATAATTTCAGGTAATGAGGTGTGGAATGATTCTTTCTTTTTTTCTTTACAGAAGTTGTAAAAATTCTACAAAATAACTTTGAACTGAGATGATTCTGTGTCAGTCTGTTAATGTAATTACGTCGCGATGAGTACCTGTGCATGTGTGTGCTTCTGTTTGCGTTTTCGAGATAAAATGCGTCAATCCTTTCAAAATGCGCAATCGTAACTCCTTATATAATTTATCAATTTAACAATATGTCGATCGTATGTCGATCTTAGGAAGCATATTGCTGCGAGATAGATAGTCTTGTTCATAGATAAACCACAGCAAACAATGGCAGCCACTGTCATGGTCACGTGGTTACAGTCTCAGTGTAAGGAGGCGTAGGGGGTTGAGAGTACATCAAATTGGGTGCTTTGCGTCCACCATGGAGGCTCTTACCTTGGGTGGCTTTTCTTGAAACGTATTTTCCAAATTTGCAACATTTTGCGTTTTTCTTTTATCTGCTTCTTCTTCTTCTTCTACTTCATATTTTGACTATTTACTGATCGCAAGCCTGCCAAGACCATATCTAATAACACTACTATTTCTGCTAATATCACAGTATCTCACTTAATCTAATTCGGTCTAGTATATAAATACATGATACTTTGCTGAATCGTATAATTTCAGAGGGCAACCAAGCGGCGACGAAAGATGATCATCAAAATAATAAAAACTAAAACCTCCCTTTAAAGTTCATAATTTTCAGCTAAATGTGTTTGGCTGTGGCACCAAATATGCTAGGGTGATCAAATATAATTACATGAGGGGAACGGAGAATTCCCTTTACTCCCTAGAGCAACTTCGTTATCATTGACGGTGGTATATATATATATATAATTACTATGGATACAATAACGTGAGGCGATCGAACTGTAATCTTTTTTTCATAATCGTGCATTTTGTATTTGAAAGAAAATAATAATTGCAAAAAACAAAAACAAAATGATTTAGCGTCCTTCGATATCGTTATTAGACATTTATTAATTGATTAATTATTTATTGTGTTTCGTAATTGAAAATTATTACAGTTGGCAATCACATTCAACATTGTCTTGTAAATTAGTTGTTGTTGTATTCATGTATACGCTGTAATATGTATTAATCGCTGATATGTATTTTTTTGTAAATAGGTAGGGGAAAAAAGCGTTAGGCATAGCTTTATTGAACGAAAGGTGGTTGAAAGAATTTGTTTCCAGCAAAAATATGTGGATTTAAAAAGAGTAGGAATTGATGACGTCACCTTTTAAGAGGTTCGTGGCATAGGCTCGAAAAGTCAGAACCTATGAATATTATAATAATATTCACCTATAACTTGTGGTCAAGTGGTTAGGACTTGTGATCTAAAGCTTGCAGGTTCGAGTCCTGGCCAGATTGTTATGTTGTGTCCTTGGGCAAGGCACTTTATCTCCATTGCCTCTCTTCACCCATGAGGTGTATAAATGGGGACCTGTGAGATAAAACTCTCAGTTGGGCGCGGTTTAGCTGCTTCCATGTAGAGGGATTGTCTCTATGTTTGACAGGTTATCGTTGACTGGGGTAATATTGTAAAGTGCTTCGAGCCTTTGGGAATGGCGCTATATAAAAATATGAAATTATTAATTAATTATTAGCATATTGCAGTAGATTATAGCTGTGTGGTAAACGCCCCCTCTCTCTCTCTTTCTTTTTGAATTAAGTTTTGTGACACGTGACGACTTTGGTTTTAGTCTACATAAGCATATACGTTGCAGCAAGGTGAGTCTGCGGGTTAATGTACTATATACGTAGATATACTATACCAATTTCCACTTCGGAATTATTAATTAAAATCCTTTTCTTGGGTATCGATTACTGTAGCAATTATTACATATAATACAGAATACGGGTGTGTTTTCCATGTTCCTTTACCTTCATCATCAACTTTTCAGTTAAATACATTTTTTTTGTATAATTATATACTTCTGTAATTACAAACCTTCAGAAACAACAACAACGTATTAAGGATAGTGCTGGTAATCTCGGGATTTATAACGTACGGTCCTGAAAATGTAATGTTTAGAGAGATGCTCAATTTGAAGAGATAATTATTCCTTTAATTGAGAGAACCAATATTTGAATAATTCGAACCAACTGGAGAATTAAGCAAAGGAATTATATCGATTTCTCCATTTCAAATTGTAGTTGGTGCTTGATATAATGTAGAACCGATACAATATTTTGAAAGGAAAAAAAAAAACATAATCACCCAAGACAAAGCCTGTGCACGCAAACGAGAACACAAACAACTCCACCCACCTCTCAACCACCTCAACCCACTCTCAACCCCTTACATTGAGACTGTAACCGTATGATCATGACAGTGGCTGCGATTGTTTGCTGTGGTTTATCTATGAACAAAACTATCTATCTCGCAGCAATATGTTTCCTAAGATCGACATACGATCGACATATTATTGTTATATTGATAAATTATAAGGAATTACGATTGCGCATTTTGAAAGGATTGACTCATTTTAACCACTGAATGATCTCAAAAAATGGCTAACAGAAACACACACAGCACAGGTACTCATCGCGACGTAATTTCATTAACAGACTGACACAGAACCACCTCAGTTCAAAGTTATTTTGTAGAATTTTGGCAACTTATGTAAAGCGATGAAAAAGAATCATTCCACACCTCATTACCTGAAATTATAGAGAGCGAGACGAACTCAGCAATGAACAACATTATACCATGCAGGATTTAATTGTTACGTGTGCGGGTAATGGCTTAGTAGAAATGGGATCTTAGAAATTCGAGACTTCGACACGTGTGCTAGCGTTTTATCGTCCTCTCCGAGTGAGAAAAAAAACATATTGTGGTTTCGACCAGTGGTCAGGTGTAAGGTTGGTGAGCTATCTATTGTGTACTATTCAGGCGCCTAGCCAGGAGTTGGGCGAAGGGGGCGACCGCCCCCCTCCCACTTGAGCATATTTTTTTTATGATATCGCTAGTAGTATTAATTTCAAAATAGAAAATGCTTAGATGCAACTTACAAGGCCTGGGAAGTGCCATTTCCAGCGATCTGGGAGGCATTATCGGCCAAAATTTTCTTGTAAGCTTCGTGCCAATTCATGGTGGCGCTACGCTTAGATAATTTGCCTACAAGCTTCGCCCCACCCTTGGCAAATTCCTCGCGACGCGTCTGGTACTATTTACATATAAGCACGTGATCTTAGTGAAAAGGTCGAGAACTGATTTTCAACGAATTACACCGTACTCGGTCAATGATTGCCTGGTAAACCCATCGCCAGAGAGATTAGGACCGTTAATTTGTTTTATTAATGATATTGTCTGCTTTGTTCCTAATTTTGTTTCGTAGTCTCTTTAGTTCTCTGTACACTAACTTAACTTAAGTTCCCCTTACATTCGCACATATACCGCTGCTGTGGCGGAATGGATAAACGCGGTGGCATTTGAAGCAATGAGGCTTAGCGATCGGGAGGTTCCGGGTTCGATACCAGGCCGGGTCATTGTAAGGTGGTTTTTTTAATTTTATCTATGAGCAATCTACGGTTTTCACACCTGAAATTACTTTCGAAATTGAAAAGATTCCAAATTTAATTTAAAATGTTGAATTGGAAGCCATATGCCCTTGCGGGTTTTTCCCACATTTGTGGTCGATTAAGCGTCGTAAAAATAACTGCTGGTTATTATTAAATGTATTATATTACTCGCAATTAAGAAGCGAATACGTTTTAGCATACAAACTGGCTTTACAATTGTTGGGTTCGATCGAAATTATTGCACGTTCACCCAAGTTCTTTAAGCCCTCTAAACAGATAAAGAGATCATATAAATCACATTAAGAGGTAAAAATAAAATGATTAACGTATAATGCACATTCTAAAAGTTTCATATACAGTTCGACAAACACACACAGCCGCACCCACCCAAACAGACATACATAATTGCAAGAGAAATGGAAAGCGAAAATCGTCAATATAAGAGAATTTCTGAGGTTGCTTTATGTCTGCAAGAAACATTGCTTCCAGGGACTTGAATAGAGAGTTCTCAATAATTTAAAAGAGAAGTGGATGCCAGAGCAATCTCCCGTTGTCAGGTAAGTTTGAATGAGTGCAGACAAAATATGTAACTGTGTTACTGACATCCCAATGATTCGCCTTAGGGAAATTTATGATCTTTCGACAACCATAAACTAACCTCTTTCGCTTACTGAAAATGGAGAGAATCAGCTTATATCGATTGTGAACTATAGACTACGGTTTGCCAGTACTTAATCTATTTGGCTGTATCTGAATCCATCTTATTA
>KN883137.1:83399-94000 GCA_000934455.1 Apostichopus parvimensis | reverse complement strand
AAATTGTAATCAAATCTTCTTTTCTGGACATATACGTTACATCACTTGTCAAGTAAATGTGACAAGATTGAACGAATGTCCGTTAACCGTGAAAATATGGACGATTGATAAATTGTGTTATAGCGATTATGACGTATGTGTGCAGGAAATGTGATATGATATATCCAGTCCGATATACGTCAATGCTTTAATAGCGTTAATTTTCATAATCCTACAAATCGTTATAATTATAAATATCATCCAAGCAACAGGTTATAATTTCTGATACTGACCTTCATTAGAATAGTCCAGACTTATTCTTTTCAGTCCAATTTTTCGTTTAAATCTACCCTGTGTGTTGGGATGTCACTTTATGTTCAACTGTATAACTTTAAGATTTGTAATGTTTGGCTTTAATTGAACCCCTTTTCCTCTCAAGTTGCGATAGTATCTCTAAAACAACTTGTACATTACCCCTAAACCTACCTCTACTATTAACCCTAACCCTTACCCCCATCTTACCACAACAACGAAATTGTGTGATATGACAAAATCTCTCAATAGTCACATACCGAAAAAAATTGTGATAATTAGTAATAAAACATAAAATATCAGAAAATATGTTACATGGATGATTTCAGTTATCAACTGATAACAGTTAGTAAAAATATGTTAAAACTATGATTGGCCCAATTAGATATTGTTTTAAAGAAAAGGTTTCGGCGTATATGCACTTGTTATTTGAATTAGGCTTCATTGGTTTAATACAAATATACATAAATTATAAAATTTCACATTCTCTCTAACTAGAACAGGTTTCTTTTTGCTCGCCAATTTCTGATAGATTTATTGACTCTTCCAAGAATTATTTATAAACGAATTTTGCAATTGATTAAACTTATTAGACCATCAAATGTACCTTAGTGAGAAATCAATGTTTAATTTCGATCATGATATGTTCATTGCTTATTGCAGGCAATTTGCCAGATTTTTATTAATCTCTTATAGCAAAGGGCGTATACTGCAATGTATTGTGATGCTATTTAGCAGACGTGTATTATAGAGGGTACAATATCATGAAGACGAGAACCAAAGTATGTGTACAAGTACAACAGCATGAGTATGAGTACAACAGCATGAGTATGAGTACCACAACATGTGTACGCGAGTACCACAACATATGTGCGAGTACATGTGCATGAGAATGAGTACAACAGCATGAGTACGAGTACAATATAGCATGAGTATGAGTACAACAGCATGAGTATGAGTACAACAGAATGTGTACGAGTACAATATAGCATGAGTCCGTTTACAATATAATGAATACGAATACTACAACATGTGTACGAGTACAATATTGCAAAAGGACGAGAACAACAGCAGGTGTACGAGTGCAATATAACATGAAGACAAGTACAACCGCATGTGTACGGGTACAACAGCATGAGTACGAATACAACAGCATGAGTGCGACCAACAGCATGAGTATGGTTACAACGGTATGAGTATGATTACAACAGCATATGTACGAGTACAAAAGCATGCATGTAAGAGTACAAGAGCATGAGTATGAGTACAACAAACATGAGTACGAGTACAACAGTATGACTGTATACGTGTACGACACAATGAGTACGAGTACAACAGCATGAGTACGAGTACAACAGCATGAGTACTAGTACAACAGCATGAATACGAGTACAACAGCATGAGTAATGAACACAACAGCATGAGTACGAGTACAACAGCATGAATAGATTACTACAGCATGACTGTATACGTGTACGACACAATGAGTACGAGTGCAAGTGGAGTTCTCCTTGGTGTGAGTTCAAGTACGGGTACAAAAATGTATCATAACACGTCTATGAGCATATTATCTTGCACTCATTTACTCATTTACAACTATTCGAAATGTCCCGAGTACTAGTTTTTGTACAAATTCATTCAGAGTGCCGTGCGAGTACAAATATAGATATCCTTGTTAATGAGTACAAGCACGGACTCACTCCACGTCTGACTTTCGATAAAAACTAATAAAAACTAACATCAACAATATGTCACACGCCTAAATGCAGCAGACTGTACGGCTTAATATACATGCGTTATATACTACATAATATACATGCATGGCACCTCTTACTGCTTGCTCTGTTTGGATTTATACCTTTCGCATCGTTTGAATTTCGTGAGAATACTAACACAGTCATTGGCGATATATACGTTACAGTCACGGGGCATAATTCCACCCCCAGCGTTCAAAATTTACAAAGAATATATGACACCATTTTTGAACGTGGATCAGTATGTACTCATATTTTTTTTGTTTTTGCATTACTTATCTTCTGACACCCAATGATCAAAAATCATCGCTACATCACCATGCACTGGTTGCTAAGGTACTGGAGGATAGGGGGCAATATACAATACATCTACTGCAGTATAATCTACATAAACCTAAACATCTATACTGTTGTGATCTTCTTTCAACCAGATATGTCGATGAATGTTTTCTGTTCTTTAAACGATTACCGCAGGCAAACATTTTAGTCTAAATGAATTCCAACAGAACTTGTTGTTTTTCTCAGCAAATTTCTTCTGGAAGCCACAATTGTCGTATTTGTTTTTGCCTTTTCTTTCATGCTAGAAGCTGTGTGCACAAACTGGGTAGTTTACCTAACCTGATTAGTATGCAAAGGGCTTAGAGGGTAAATTAACAAATCCTAAAATATAAGAAAGTAAAGAAAATGGAAAGAAATCGATAAAAGTGTTTTCGTGCTCCATGAACTGCTGACAGCGTTCAATATTTGTATATCTCAAATTAACATTTGTAAATATTTCGTTCATAATTTACCATTTCCACATGTGTTTTCTGTACATCTATATATGCTAACGCACCATGGCAAATAGAAGTCAGAATGTCGAGTTGATTTTGTTTTTAAAAAAAAAAGGTAAATTTTTGAAGTTGAACAAAATTTTATTTACAACTCTGGAAGTTTATGACTTATTGAGGTCATTGGAGTGTTTATGGTTTTCATCGACGCGCGACTTGCGAAAGTTTGACTTATTTCGTAGAAATACAAAATGTATACCATCAATAAAATTAGGTTAAAAGAACTGCATCAAAATAATTTATGAAAGTTTTTTTTAAGTCTTATAACAGTTTTAAAGAAGGACGGACGGACCCAAACTGAACCCTTAAATAACTTTCTTGTTTGATCAAAAAGAATATATATTCTTCTCTAAGGAGAAGCAATATTTCTAATGGCTCCATAAACGTTAGTTCTATTTGGGGGGCATTCCCTACTGTAGTAGAAATATTTTCGCATGTACAAGACATTGCACGGAAAGGGGAAAAAATCGTGTGACTGACCTCTCTAAATACAGCTTCCATTACTTAGTATTTGACAAGGGTGATAAATCATTTAATGTATTCTTTGATTTTTATATGTAGTGCTATGTGTGCTTAATTTGAAAGGAGCATTCACTCCGATCGTATTTTAGACCTGACATTATATCCTCTGGGCTCAGCAATATACATACCTCCTCATAAGACGAACAGTTGAAGAGTGTGTGATATATACAGCGATGGATTTAAGTTCAAAACATAAATCTACATATTTACAGTCTGGTCGCGTGTTATTTTTTTAAGAGGGATTGTAAACGACCCAGCCAAAAAATGGCGGTCATTAATCTTGGGGTCATTTTTTAACGCCCCCAAAAGTTTTGGAACCGAGACAACATTTGTCACCGATGTGTTCCAGTATACGGTATCACATAGTCTTTTGTTTGGGGGAGGGGGTGGGGTCATTATTTTCCTCTTGCAGTCTCAAAGCATGGCTGCATTTGAACTTCATTTTGAGGAATTAATTTCATTTCTAGAAGCATTATTATGACATGGGGGTATTAGCTAAGTATTAACGAACTCAGATGACTCCGAGCCAGTTTTCGCGGCGAGTTCATTGCCAATATTCAGATAATTGCCTTCTTGGCCTTCGTTTAAGCCAATCCTACAACCCTGGGAGTGTGAATAATAATAATCTCACATTTTGGTTATAAATTTGTGATGAAATAACTCTAGTATACTATTTCGTGGTATCTCATCCGACGGCTATCGTTTTTTTCCCGGCTCATACGACTTGGTTATCTTTTGAATGTGATTATTTTCATAGATGACACACAACATATACTTCAAGCAAGCAACGTCTTCCACTGAGAGTGGGCTATATATATATATATATATATATATATAGTACCTTGCCGGTGATTCAGTATAAGTCATTGAATATCCACTAATTTTGAAAAAAAATCCTCAGAAGTTATGCTCAATGAAAATAATATGTCAATTAATATAAAGGGAAGTAATTGTTTTATAATCTACGCAATATAGATTCATATATTAGTTCTGAAAAAATATTATTTTCCTATATTCCAACTGTTGATGCTTGCATTGAAAAGTAGACTGCAGTTTTCGATGCGTTGAACATCTGTTGTTGTATATTTGCAGTTTAGTGAGCATACGGCACCAACTGGTTATTGTGTTGATCGTAAAATGAAATTATTTCCCTAAAGTTAAAACAATGGATATAAATTTCTCATATTCATGCATATGAGAGAAATATAATACAGATTCTACTCCTCGCCCAATGCTGTTCAGTTTGGGCCGGTTTGAATAAATTGGGATTGTTTGGAGGCCATTTTGTATTTTGAATCAACGTAAACACAACCATCCCAATGTTTTAAACATATATATCCCTTACGTGGACGGAAAACGTCCTATTCTTTCACCATCGATACTTAGTAAAAATAAGATAACATAGCCTACGTAATTGCATGCTAGATTAGCCTAAATCATACGAGGCCTATGTCTTAAATCGAATGTGTTACTTTTAAGGTTAGTTCACCGAATGCTATAATGCGGCTTTTATAATCTAGTGCACGAAAGGGAAAAAATCAACGTATTGATTTTCCATTTCCTCAGACTTGATTAAGTCGTAACTAGCTTTCCTTGCGACATGTGCTCGATTTTTAGTATTTTTTTTTCATATGCCACTAAAGTGTTCTACTGTAAGCAAATTCCAGGAGTATAATTATGTCCCAGTTGGATTCAGTTATAGAAGTCTGTGTTCGTTTCATAGAGCGTGAAATAGCATTAAAAAGAAATCATCAAAACGCCGCCAATTTGAAGTGATTTAAGACTGAGAAAAGAACCCAGCATGAGTGTATTTTTTTTTCGATTAGAATTTACTTTACTTTCCGTGAACTCATTTCGTGTAGTGTGCAAGGTTATTATATTTTTATGTTTTCCGGAGGGGGGGAGGGGGTGTCTTTGTCCCATAAATTGCCATTTGAAAACGGCAAGAATGGCCAAGCAGAAGTAATTAGCAAGTACGGGTGACCATTGTTTCATCTACGACCGGCTATTAAATGAAATAGAACTGGAATCGACTTTTGCCTACAACCAATTCATTAAAAGTACTTTAAAAAACACACGTGACTTCTGTTTGTGTTGTAAATGTTGTACTCTTCACGGAACGAGATGTGAGTTGAGGAGGGGGGGGGGTGAAATCACATGAGAGACAGAAGTCACATGACCGATAAATAACGAAGATGTCATACATTGCTCCCCCCCCCCCCCCCCCCCCCCCCCCTTTGTATACGCCACTGTATGACGTATTCTAACGCATGGTATAGCAACAACAACAAAGTTCAACTTTAAGAGCAGTTGAAATAAGTGTTCCCCGCTTAGGAAGAAATTATCTAACGGTATAGCAAATGTTATGAGCTGACCTGCAGTACTTAAAATAAAGTTCTTTCTAATTATCCGTCCTTGTGAACGGATATTTTGTGACATCTTTGTTTATCAAACTGTCGGGTTTAATATAGAGCTTCTGTGTTTAGGGGATTGGTACCTACATCGTTACTCCATTAACATAATTATGTTACTTCTACTTATCACTCACTTTCAGAATTTGCGTCACATGTTTTCGAGACAGAATTTTTGCAAAATCCGTTTCTTCCAGTAGTTATCTTCATGCATAGTATTATAATTGTAGTGTCCTACTGTCGTGGCAAAACAGGTCTTGAACCATATATCAACAGTAAGAAAGTAAAATGTGCACTGGACTTCAGTGGGTTGGCGGGGGGGGGGGGGGGAGGGGGGTATAACTTCAAACCAAAAGGAATATTTTAACAGTCAATGTAAGAACTAACGGTGGGAACGTTGTGGAACAAGTGTATAGAATCACGGGCTCATCTGTGGTAGCCTATACTAACCCAGGTTATCATTTAACCTCAAAGAGTAACCTACGAATGCATTATGTATGATTTGGTCACGCCTTTTATAAATGCGTTACTCTTTCATACCTGTTAAAATATTAATCATTACCTGATACTGTTGTTATATGATACACCCTGAATATAACTCCTACTGCGGGCTTTTATGGGCCTCAAATCCATCCATCATCTTCCGATTATATGACATAAATCTTTGGAATGAACAACTCCCCATCCGTCCGTCCGTCCATCCGTCCATCCGTCCGCCCGTCCAGCCGATTCACACAGAGATTACAGTAACTACTGTAAATCTTAAAGTTTTGTACCACAGTAAATACTGGATCGTGCTGACAAATCTGATATATCGGTAGCATGTGCTATTAAGTTTAAAGTAAGAACTGAGGATATGTGTAATTCCAAAAAATCCCAAACAACTAGATATGTTGGAATTAACACATATGCTCAGTTCTTACTGTAATCCTAATAGCATGCTACCAAATTATAGCACAATCCAGTTTTTACTGTGGTACAAAACTGTAAGATTTACAGTAGTTACTGTGTTCTCTATGTGGTCCGTCCGTCCATCCGTCCATTTGGGAGAGTCTTGTCTGAGCTGTCATTTTGTAAATATTTGTGATAGTGTCATAGTGCCACTAGGATCTTAAAACCTACTTTGTAGTTTTTTCCACTTCATTACTTGCTATGTAAAATGTGAGCAGTGTTGACACTGAAACCAATAACATGGTAAGGAGAGCTTCGATATATTTGATGCTGCATTTGCAAAACACATCTCCATTACAAATCATAAACATTTTCATAAATAGACACACACACACACACAAAACATTACAAAACGAAGCACACATGGCCCGATGACGTCATTGTTATACTTGATCAAGTCTTCAGTCTTGTGTGTAAAGGAACATTGATTTCTGTGATATCTCCCAAAGAGAGTAAGAGTATAAGATGTTTCTTATCTGTTTCTGAAAGTTGTTCATTACAATTACCTCTATCAAATAAATTAATAATGCTGCAGTATGGGGTTTAGTGTCTCCTTGAATGACTTCTATTGCCACATAAGGGGGGGGGGGGGGTAAGGGGTAAGCAAAATCATCGAAATGGGTGTACTTGTGTCAGGAAACGTTTTGCATGATAAATGATGTACAATCAACTTTAATTCATTCAAGTTATCATATAGATTAATTATATACATTGTACGGCTGCATACACGAGCCATGTCATGTACAAACATTTACTCATGTTTGCTCGACTCAGAAACTTAATTAACGCTCAAATATTTTTCCATAAAAAACCCCCCTTTTCCTAAAGCTCTATATTAAACAGAGATATATTTGCATTACAGTTCTAAAGTCAATATGGCCTACCAAACTCCATTGTCGTTGACAAGTGTCCCTGCGTGTGTATTCAGCTGTGTCCAAATTTCCAAAGTTGCAAGGTTTCGTTTAAATAAAGAAAAATTTAACTAACAGACATATATTAATACATCGTGGACCATGGTCTTTTAAAGTTGGTTATAGCTAATATACTACAAATGAAGAACTCTGAGTTTAATTAAAAGTAGTCCAGGGCAGTCACATGTTTTAATGACACTTTACCACAGATGGACACAACCGCTGTTGCTAATTTGAACTGTGAGTAGACTTGCATATACATTTTTAGAAACAGTACAGTGTAGAGTATTGGTGGAGAAGAAAGCCGAAATGGATTCCGTGTGAATGGTTCTCACATCAGTGGACACTATCTGCTGATATTATCAAACAACCAGGTTGCTGTTTCTGTTATTGGAGGTCCTGTTTTTCCATTTACTACTCAGAATTTCATTATGTTTATAGCTGCATTTGTGTGGAAATATCATGTTGGATCGTCTGCATTTGGCGTTGAGCCAAGATAAACGTAACATCTCGTCCAGGTGTTTTCAAATCGATGGATCATTTCATTATTATTATTCATCAACATCATCATCTGCATTCAGTTCTGTATAGGTAAATCGTTTTCCTGTTTTCTAATTTTATGTGATTTTTCCCCTTTTTTTTTTTGGTTTCCGATTTTTTTTTCATTTAGGAGTATTGAGAGTAATTCATTTATCTTACAACGAACGTCAATCTACCACGTTGTCTTGACAGATGAATTTAGGTACCAAATTAATTTCGGTATTTTGTAGACCATTAAAAAGGTAAACACTGCTATCAGTATAAGATTTATTTATATACAACTTTGATATTGAAAAAAACCACTCTTTTTAAAGTCTTAGGATCATCGATTAATGTGACTGGACTACTTAGTCTAACGCACAAACTATTAAGTCAGTTCCACAGATGCAACACAAAACCAAGTAGGAAAACATAACGATTTAATGGCCTCAAACTACAGACATTTTCGAGGACAAAGTGAGCTGAAAAATCATCCAAGCGTGCTCTGTGGCCTACATAAATTTGAAACAACATGATTTGATTATAGTACAATGGATCGACAGTTAAACATTTTGCACTGAGAAGCAGACATCACGTTTAACATTAGCTCTGCGGGGTATTCGAGATATATTTAGCATACTCTAAATGTGATTATCTTGAATAACGATGGAAATACTATAGTTATTTTTGGCTGCACTATCGGATTATTGACATGTCCGTCTGACCAAAGATTTCTTTAATAGAGGTAAGTTTATGCTTCTCTCTAAATAACTTAATTGGTCATTTTGAAACACTTCTTCATTATACTTGGCTTTAAAAAGAATATATCAGAGATGCATATTTATGATATTTATTAAAGCTGAACATTTTTGATAAAACCAAAAATAAGTTTAGAAATATCACTAGCTTTCAAACTTTGTCTATCTTCTTGGACTATGTCATATCGAGACGCAAATTCTGCCTTAAGGTTTTCTTTTAAGAATTTTTTTTTTTTGTGTGTGTAATATATATTGTTACGTCCAGCATTGATATTGTATTTTTTTTCTTTTTTCTTTTTGCAGGTAGCAAAAATGACAACCAGTATGTGTCCTTCGAGTTTGAAGCATTTAAGGAAGCACACAATGTCATCTGTAAGTAGAAGAAAATAATATCGATCTATCTATCTAGCATGATTTCCATTACGCATGGATGCTGTAGATTTTAGACACCCCACTTAATTATTACACTAGCTTTCGTGGTAACATTTTGACATGATAGATTTGTGAAAGGTATATATTAGAATATTGTAAAAAGTTGATGATTACTCACTTTCAGATGTTAGAACCATTTAAAACAACGGTGTTAAAATATATAATTAAATTTTGGCTTGAAGAACATGGTTAATTTTAATACTTTGTAGACCGATAAGAAAAAACAACCGTTTAATAGTCCAGTGTATATTGTTATAATACTTTTTGTTGTTGAGAAATGATGCTTTATGCAGCTGAGGTTAATTCATTAAAATGACTATATAGTCTAATACACACCGACCATTAGGTCACTTCCACGGATGCATTAAATCATATTATTTACTATTGACTAATTTTGTATCTGAAGTCATGCTTTATATACGTTAAATATTTAATGTCAATGCCTTAGTGTGAAGACTTTATACCTCGAAACAAGATTCCTACACATTTTCCCCAAATGCCGTCATCTATTTATTTATTTATTTTTTCATTTTTTTATTTATTTACTGTCTGTGATGGCGCGAATGCTATAAAGGCGGCAGTGGAAAGTTGGTTTAGACGCTG
This sequence comes from Apostichopus parvimensis, assembly GCA_000934455.1. Lineage (NCBI taxonomy): Eukaryota > Metazoa > Echinodermata > Holothuroidea > Aspidochirotida > Stichopodidae > Apostichopus > Apostichopus parvimensis. The sequence goes on along the minus strand of KN883137.1, from coordinate 84,018 downwards.
TACATTACGCTGCCATTCGTCACCACATTAATTTTTAAATGAATGCATGCTTGCTGATGCATACTCCAGTATTTAAATGAATTTAATTCCCGGAAGCTGATATATTTTACGAAGGGTTAACGTCTCGTAATGTTTAATTTTGCGCTACTTTCTTCTCTTAAACTCAATACTCTGTTGTGGAAAAAGTATATATAGGAACCTTTTAAGATAGGTATATGCATGCATACCGTGGCGATTCAAGTGTATAATACAGCGTACGTTGGTAGAAATGCAAACGTAATAGAATCAAGTCGGGGCTGCACCTCGATAACCTTATAAAGTAATATACACATTGGCTCGTAATTATATATCTACTCAATATATAGTGTTAACTTGCTCAAATGATAGATGACATGTACTCCCTTAATCCGTAGCAGGGCATTCACGGTAACTGACACAGCTTTACCTAAATTTATTATCAAAATGTGGGCATACGCTACAGTGGCCAATTTCATGCCATTTCCGAAAGAGCTATTTTGACTGTTTTATGATTTTCAATCATTGTATCAGTCGGATCATATGCGTAAACGATCCTTATCTATGCTCCCACACACCCCCATACACAAACACGCATATATAT
>KN883137.1:42346-54576 GCA_000934455.1 Apostichopus parvimensis | reverse complement strand
TATTCCATATATAAGAGTTATCATCTAGTTTGTATTACCTTCAGTTGAAAATGAACTCAACGCACACAAAATGGTTCATTTAGCAAATTAGCTCAGTGTTCTTATAAACAATAGAATATCATGAAGATATGCTACCTCGGTTATATGAAAATTAATTGCTTATATCACGCACACACACACACACACAAGAAAAATCATCCACTCATGTTTCATGTTTGAGATTTGAAGGGAAAAAAATATATCACCTAATTTTGTTAATCATATCGGGAGAAGAGATTAAATTCTCTGAATGTCTACTGGGAATGGGCCAGTTGGAGTGTTTTGATCACCTCCGACTTACATAAATGTATTGCCTTTCATAAAAAATAGTTGCTAAAGGAAACTTCAATATATATAATTGTCGAAAAATAACCCTTTAAAATTCGTCGTCAGAGGTTCGTCAAATAAAGTGGCAGCAATATTTATCCTAACGTGGAGACCATACGGTCAGTTTTGTGCAACAGAAACTTCTATAGACAGGAGACTCGTATGGCTTCAATTCACATGTTTGCAAAAGCATTACAATTATGTCAAGTACAGATAGGTCTTGAAATATTACTGAAGTTAGGAGAACGTGTCATGGTTTGAATCCTTAAAATTTACAAAGCAATGAAATACCTATATAGACATGTACATACAGAGGGGCCGACTCCATCATCAATTTAACCATTAACATGAACTTTTTTAGAGATTAAGCTTGGTTTTTTAGATGATTATCATTGACAACCGGAAAAAGAAAAGGAAGCAATAGCGCTCTTCTCTTCTTCCCCGTGAATTATGACATGATACTAAATATATGCGTGAAGCTATCCTTTAAGAAAACTGAGATGGTAATCAATAGAAACCAAATGAAAATGCGTTTTCGAAAGCGAATGACACCTTCCTTGCCTTCTCTTAATAGAGCCATATTTTATTTTATTCAAATAAACAGTAATTTTACACCTGTTGTTAGACTTTGAATTGTCAATACCTTCATAAACACGTAGAGAGATATTTACAACCCGGCTATAGTATTTGATGCATCGCTATCTGTTTACACGGGCACATATAAAAAAAACGTTTCAAAGTACATAAAGGCTGAAACAGCTTTGAGTTAGCCTATATCAGCTTATATAGTTTCTATATACTTGTTAGAATTTTTTTTTACATTATATTTGCGTATATACAGTTATAGAATTTCGACGTATACACTACAGCTCTCTACTTGACAGTGAATAACAACTATATGTTGACATTCAAGTGTCCTATTACGTCATACTGCCAGAAACGTGTGCAGGCGGAATATTACAATTTCATACACTATAATGGTATAAGTTTAGGCAGACAGAATATATACCCTAGCTGTATATACACGAACTTTGAACTGTTCTCGATAATCTTGTCTGTGTACATAATATGCTAAAGCTGGGTTTTTCTTATATCTTATATGAAGTCAATACGGAGGACAAACCATACGTAAATCGTGGGTTGAGTTTTATAAGGAAGTATAAAACCTCCTCATATATACGGTATATGCTAGAGCCTTGGGGTTTCCCCATTGGCGAATGAGATTGCATTCATTATTTGATCTTAGATACGCTTAGGGAATTAAACACCTACCTTGCTGGTTTGAATACAATCAAAGGATTACGAAGATACACACCCCAAGGGTTATTCTTCGACGTGTAAAGAAAAGCGAACATTTTTTATATTATGGCAGAAAAAGAGACTTTTTTGACAGTCAGAAGAAGCTGATCTTTACCAAGTTTCACAATGCAGGTGCAGTATGTGTATGACTATAACATTTTCAATTATATCTTCGTTTCTGAGCTATAATCGATGTTTTCTTCGAAATTATTTGCTATATATTTATGGAATGGTTCTTATCACCAGTCATAACAAAGTATACCAATTTGAAGTCGCGGAGCTTATGTAAGGGGTTATCATATCCCTGTATCTATATAGTAAAAAGGAATTTTTCTGATTATATTGTGTTGATCCTTACCTTTCGATTACCTTACCTTAGTTAGGGTAATAGGTAATTATCACAACTATGTAAAGATAATCATTTTTGGCCAACAATTTGTCCTTGGCGGATGCATTCAACGTCAATATTCACTAAAAGTTAATTACAGGAACTAAGAATCAAACTGCGTAACGTTACGGTGGTCGCTCCCCCACCCTCACCCCCCATCTCTCTTTCCTCCTCGTTCCCCTTAAAATGATCACGAACATTTAAATTAACCCGCATTAACAACGGAAAGAGATTCTGTGTACAGATAAAATTTGTAGCATTTGTAGTAATTATTCATATATGCATCAAAAGCCCTCGTTGAAGGTGGAAACCCCCACGTTCAACAGTAACTAAATCATTGACGATATGGAAGTGTTCTGTACTTGAGATGATAAAACTGATTATTATTATTATTATAATGAACGTTATATCAATTCTGACTGTTGTAGGAACGCAAGGGCTCGTCAGATGTGTCCTAAAGATTTAGATTTTTGGCAACTTGCGAAATTGTGGCAATGACATTCGACTGAAAAAATCTCAAGTGAATTGAGAGCAGATTATTTGGCGTCTTTTCTCTCTATTGTTATTATGCTGCTTTATTGAGTAAATCAAAACCTATCGTTTGAAATCTAACGTAGTCTTAGACTATGCATGTAAAACATTATTTACCACAATTTACCACAGCACAAAAGTATGATTATTTGCAAGTACGTCACTTTATTATTTAGCTCACTGGCTCTGTTTGGTGTGTGATAATATGTGAGAACGTAAAGTAAACAAACGCCTGTTGTCCCAAATTCACTATCATATCATAATGTTACCATAGGAGACGAGTAGGGCTACTTTACAACAAGTTTATAATGTAATTTTGCCACGAATCTTTTTTGAAATTATAAGTATTATTATTATGATTATCATCATCGTCATCGTCATCGTCGTCGTCATCGTCATCTTCATCTTCATCGTCATCATCATCATCATTATTATTCATAAGTGTCTATAATCCAAAAATTGTAAAAGTGATAACAACAGCCTTATAATGTTATCGTTTAAGAAATTTTCCTTTTCCATTACTAACACTATTAATTGGCAATGTTTACTTGACCATTTATTCATGACTAGTTTAATAGTTGATCATCTACATGGCGGATAATTCATAAATATATCCGAATCATAGCTATAGCAATCATAGAAGGAATTACATAATATTTTAAGAAACTACCTTCGAGTAAACACCCAAAATGGATGCATCGCACAAGTTATAAACTTTGCTTCAGTAATTCACGGATGCCTCAACTCTCGTCCGTGTACGTGATCGTGTAGTGCTTCTATAGTAACAAAGACTACACCAAGTTGATGTGTTCACTTTTCCACGCGTTTCTGTTACATAGTGTTGCCTTATGGTTGCCAAACTTCCCCATTTAACTTCTTTATAAGGTAACATCATTTATATGAAACTATATGAGTCCATAACAAATCGTGTCATCACTTAGCTGTATTTCTTTACACAATAAAAAAGGTCGTTTTCTACGACGCATTAATACTGCAAATCTTACTTTACAATAATGTTCATTAAACGCTTCGGTATTCTTTATTGTTGTCAGTTGAAATGCCCTAATGTGATTGGCTACTCACGTTCGATTAGGCTTCATTAAATTTTCCGAGGACTAACTGTTCTTGCGTGCATTCATAGGTCTTGTCGTCTGAAATTTCCTGTCTACATGTTAGGGAGGGGACATAATCTGTCGCCGCCTCATTTCGACGGAGAAGAAATAAAAAAAACGACAATTCCTCTCGCCAATTTTTCTTTCACAGATTCATAAGCACGGTAACCATCGCTGGATAGGAAAGTTTCGCACATACGCCAATTCAGTAAGTGCTCTTTGTTTTACTTTACTTTTTCATATTTTTTTTTCTGTAAGCGGAATGAACTTTGATATTCATTGTTTCTGCGTTAATTTGGATATAAATTTCGTTAACTATCTACTGCTTATATTTAAGTGTTTTACGTTACGGGAAGAACTCATGAAAATTGCATAAATTGAATTATGTAAATTCTGCATTTTTTTTAAATTTCGGCAAATTTTATTTAATGACGTTTAAACTTGAAATAAAAATTAGCGGACAACAAACAAAAAAAAGTATCATTATATAATTTGTCAATCGGGTCTCGGGTAATTATTAAATATTTATAGTGTCGGAGATTGTTTCATATGCATGATCGCGGGATTCCTATTTTACTCTCATCAACACATGTTGACAATTTTTACTAACGGATCGATTCAGTAATACTGTATGGTCATAAAAGGCATAATTAATTGCCATTCAGTCTAAACGACATAATTCGCAAAAAAACCGTTAAATTAATTTTGTTTGAGATCCAACATTTGTTAACCCTCCTCTATCGTTTTTTTGTTGGTTGTACTCTTAACATTTGAACATTGCCCATATCTGCGGGAATCATGAATATCAAACTTTAATAAGAAAATGTATTATATTATCGAAATTAAATGACTGTATGTAACGATTGATTTCATATCGTTTCGAAAATCTTCCAGTAACTACAAATAGCTAAGGCCCCACCCCACCCACCCATTCCCTCCCCCACCCTTCCTCCACCTATAGCTGTGTCACAATTTACCGATGAAATGGAATTCAATATAGGTCTAACTAACAATAATTAATAACAGTAATTAAATTTTATGTAAACATCCAGTTACGTGCATAGTTAAGGCAATACCTTGTCTTAAGTCAACTTATTCCTTGTCCTAAGTCAACCTATTCCAGCCGATTCACACAGAGATTACAGTAGCTACTGTAAACCTCAAACTTTGTACCACAGTAAAAACTAAATTGTGCAGCCAAATATGGTAGCATGTACTATTATGGTTTACAGTAAGAACTGATGATATGTGTAATCCCAACAAATGCATCAAACTGGATTTGTTATGTATAACACATATCCTCAGTTCTTATACTGTAATCCTAATAGCACATGCTACCGATTAATAGCACGATCCAGTTTTTAATTTCGTACAAATTTTACGATTTACACTAGTCTAGTAACTGTGTTCTCTATGTGAATCGGGTGCCTTTTCATACAGAGGTTACAGTCTGTTACTACTGTAAATCGGACAAAGTTTAGTGCCACAGTATGTATGTATGTATTTTAGATCCTCCTGCAAGCAGGAACTCGCGAAGAAGCCATCATTGGCTTATCAAAGCCGCAAGCTGACCGAAGTCAGTCTCTTAGATTCATATTTAACGTCCATGATTATGAATTGTCAATTTTCAACAACTCTGTAACTGGACGACATACATTAATCTTGGAGTGACTCGAACTCGGGACCTTATGATTGAAAGGCACCGGCGTCAACCACTGAGCTAACACTCCACAGTAAAAATGTCTTCTCTATGTGTATCGGGTATACGTAAGCTCCATTAAAAATGGCAATGATTTTTTTCGCAGCTGTAAAACACCGGTCTGTTGACACTGCTAGCCCTACAACCATATATCATTTCTTAAGTAAACGCACTGCTCTTTTAGAACGTTAGCAAACATGCACGATTATTATTCGAACTGAGACAGCAGTTGATCAAAGCAAGACATTACGTTTGCACTAGCTAGTTATCAGCAAATTAATTATTAATTAGTAAGTTAGTAATAATACCATAATTCGAAAGTGAAAAATTTGTGGCTCAGACACCTTTGTGCATAAATTCAGAGTTGCACACATAAAAGGCCCAAATCATCATTTGTCAAACGTCAACCATTTCCGTCATTATCTTGAAACCAAAGCTAGACCAGCCAAGCTAATGTACTGCATTAGTATGAAATGAAAGCATCAATAATATGGAAGATTTTTAGAAAAGATTATGCAAAAAGCCGTGCCAAGCATCAATATATGTTTCTGATATATCAGATTGTCAACACAATTAACATACTGAACAGTTAGTTGACAAGCTCTTTGAGATGTAAGGCTTGGTTCATCAAAACCAGAAAATCATTTATTCTTAGTATTGTATTTTGGCTCTTTATATTTTTGTTTTCTTCTGTTGTTTATCCTTTTTGAATATTTCATAACAATTGTATGTCACAATAACTTGCCAAGAGAAGGCTGACCGTGATATTATCAGCAAAGTTTGAAAGAACGAAGAAGGAAATTGAACGATAGAATCTCCACCAACTGTAAAATTAGAAAGGTCAGTTAATAGAGTACAGGAAGGCGTCAACTCCCCAGAGAATTTGGCTCGATTCCGGATTAAGCCAATATTTTTATTTTTTATTATTTTTGCGTTTATTTTTGCTTTTAGAAATGTATATACATTAAAATTTATTTCAAGCCGGAGCTTAACATGTGGAATTATAAAATATGGACTTTGTAGGTATCTGTAATATTTGACGGCAAAATGTATAACGGTGTCAACGATAAACAACCATAACGTGACTTATTGATATAACCATCAGCCAACATTTGGAGTTTCCTCTTATAATTGTTATTTATTTATTTTTTATATCTATTTGATATTGCACACCAGATGAAACGACTTCGACCTGTAATTAAGTTACCGCACGGTTTGTTGAAAGAATCTCTCATCCTCCAATTCAATTACTCTTTCGCTCAGTTGGTTATGTTTTATCATCGTTGTGCCTAACTAGGTTGTTACGAGCTCGTCAGAGGTACGGAAATGAATAAGAATTATCGAATTATGGTTTACGCCACATTTGGGCCTAACAATGTAACAAAGAAATGACTGCTTTTTATGACCGCAGTTTACCCGAACAGTCACTTCTGTAAAATCTACTTAACCTGAGTGGTTCTAGAACTTGTCTTCGCTATATCTTGTATGATTGATAACACTATGTACCTATCGTACTTTGACATGCGACATCAAACGTATTCCTCCCTGAGATAATCGTGAAGGGCCGTTGCATCTTAAATGGGTAGTCCTATATCTACATATATCGTGTTTTTTAATAGTGATAAAGGAATGTCAGTTAATGGTGAAACAATTTTGAAAACATTGTCGTATATTCACTGAGATTTAAGGAAAGAATTGCGAACACAGTTTTAGCACAGACTTTATATACTGGTTGTATTTCCTAGTACCTATTGCCTGTATTTAACGTTGAATTTTATATGTATGCTCAACCCTAACATGAAACATACGCACTTTGCTTACTCCATTAGTTCGGTCCACTAGGCTGACACCAGGAGTCGAGCACGGTTCATTAGACAAACAATATGGAACATATTTAGTTTATCCATAAATGTCTAGTTTACTTTGGGGGAAGTCAGGTAGTTGTAATTTGTAATAACGTGACTAGATCTCTTAAAGTTACATTTCGAGATCTCCACATAGCTTGCATGTGAATATTGTATGGTTTGGGAAAAGAGTGAGTGACATTAAAAGCCTTATCAGAATTCAAACCACCTCTTGAATTGATAAAATGTTTTATGTTTAATATTCCCCTACATATGTTACCATGATAACATCGCATTTACTATCACAGGGTGATCTCTAAGGGGAATTCCGTAGTGGAAATATTATCAAGGATAATGTTGCCTTATATTTTTTAGGTTCATCACGAGTTTGCTTGTTGTTTAAGCAAAACTAAACCGACGAAAAATTATTATGGGAAAAAACATGCCCAAACCTGGTAAACTAGAATATCTTAAAGATATGAAAGAGGGAACTATATTTTATTGCCATTTTTGCTTTAATGCTGTACTTACGGCTGTAAGAATTACGTTCCAAGTGCCATCATGACTGTTGAAGTGTCCCATTGGGGGAAAACCCATCCGTTTCGTCGTTTTACACACAAAAGACCAAAAGTTTCTTTAACTCCATTCCAAAATATTTATGGAAACAGGAACTTCCTCAATCCTCTCCTTAACTTAATTGGTTTCAGTTAATGATACTCTAAACAATACCATAATGGTTAGAATTGTTTAATCATTGGAGATAAAAGCTCAAAGCTTCAAGATATGAATGACTTTTATTTGTATTACCAGGTTCAAGTAGGACGAGCAATTCCAAGTACCTACAATGTTACAGCAATGTTAACTGTGATAGGCTGTCCCTAGTCTCATTAATATTGATTATGATGTCATTTCTTAACTTATCCAAATTAAAAAGAAATTAGACCTTTGGGAGACATAAAAGCTGTTTTAAACACGAGATATTACTTAACCGATAGCTCAGTTAAATACGTGTGTCTCTCAATGTATATAGGTGTGTATATAGCAGTAATAAAGGTTAATCCTAACCAGCCGCTTTCACTGATTTTTCGAACAAGGAGAAACTGACAAAGACATAGCCTATACATTTGCCCTCAGAAACATGCAGTTTGTTCATAACATTTCTTTATGGCCGGCCGGCCGACCATTTTGTTCTAATCAGGAGCGGTAAATTATAAGGAATAAAAACAAAATAAGGATTTAAAAAAAAAACCTAAATGCAATGTGACCTTAGCTTCCCGTCGGTGGGAATAGTTTTGCAATTCAGACGACCAGATCAAACAGCAAGGGTGTTGTAAATCAATGTTTCATCAGTGTTTTTTTTTTACTCTTTTATATCAAAATCGTGGAATCAGATACAGGCACAATTTCCATCGCAGCAACAAAAAGTAAGTAACAAGAAAGAAAGAAAGAAAAATCTGGATTAATTCGCAAATATTTCTTGATCATATCGTCGTGCTTTTGTTAATTCCCCAGAAGAGGAAAAATCACAAGTCATCTTAACCTTATAATGTAATGCGATATCAGATTGATGAAACAAAAAACTTATTGTTTTATTTAATCGATCAATCAATGTAAAATTGAATGTCATACATGATCCAAGGGATATTCACCAAAGTTTGAAACTTGTTTTATAAAACCCAGAACAAGAGTCTAAATTCTTCTCTTTTTTTTCAAAATGTCTACAGCCGATAACAAAAATGTCACAATGTCTTATAAAGGTTGTTGACAATCGAGAGATCCCAATTAATTTTTGAGGCCAGACATCTATATAAAGGATTACAGACTGCGTATAAACTCGGATATCGCCTTAGGTCTGCCTAGACTCCTTTCACTGCGACTTAACAGGAAAGATATTCATTTGGGGGGACCGCCCCTTGTTCGAGCCCCCCCCCCCCCACATTCCTGTGGCTAGTTCGCGCTCATGTAAGGAATTCAGAATAGAAATAGTTTTTGGGGGATTTGATATATTGTCATGGCTACAGTTTTTTCTCGGGTAATGGCAGGGTTGCATTTAAAAAACCCTTTAGGTATATTAAAGAACCGTTCATGAACTGTTGGACAACGGTTATTAAAGAGAGAGGGTGAAAATTAGAGTAAAACACAAAGATGACAAGGTCGTTGTCCTGGAAAGGAGATAAAACATTAAATGCTTGCGATTCTCTTCGCATACACAGATATACAATCGCCTGAGGCAATGTTTTGTTTAGTCATTAGTTATGCTTAAGATTTTCCTTTTACGGGGTTTTATTATTGCATGGTTACGCGAAATTTCCCCGCGTGATCTTAAGTTCTTTTCACGAAAGAGAAATACTGTATTCCTACTTTTGTTTGATGGAGTACCTAACCTAACCTAACCTAACATGCTGACTGTAATAAGAATTAGAGTAGAATGCTGTAATCGTTTTGTTACTAACTGTTAACCAAGGGCAAATATGAGTAGCTACAGGCTCTTTTGATTATTTATCAAGTTGGACAAAAACAACTTGAAAAACTTGGAACACGTGCTGTTTAGCATTCTTCGAGCCTGTGTATGGATAGCGAGTTAAGTGCATTATTTACTCAGCGGCTTTACATTTCTGCAAATACTAAAGCTTAAATAGAACCATGCGGAAGCGAACAAATGACTGGTTTCATCCTCAGAGTTATTTACTCTCCCACAACCACACAAGACTGTCCCTTTAAAACCATGCTATTTCCTTGTTTCTGTCAAAATTTCGAACATATTCTTAAAATTGTCTAATTTGTCAGTTTCCAGAAGAAACAAACACATTCGGTTAGTTATGTGCATAAGGCTCCGAAAGAATGATTAACTGTACTAGCGCGATCGTGCATAGAGCTCGACAGTTTCATTTTTAATTTCTAATGGGATGTCATGGTACAACTTTCTATAATATTTAATTTCAAAACATTTCTTAAAACTGTCAACTAAAGGAATGCATACTAGGCTATGCCAAATGGGGTAATTTCAGTCTGTAACAATATATGGACCATAATTATATACAGACCTTGCACGATTGTGTTGCTATATAAGGACAGATTATACTGAGTAACAAATGAACGTGTTGCTTCATTGGTTTTACGTATCCTTGCAATTTGCAATTTTTCTTGTTTTTGTTTTTGTAACAATATAGTGCAAAACCTTTACACTATGTTCAATGACATTTTCGATCTTCTGTATTAAAGTCCCTCCCGTTCAGTCCTTCACATCATTGATAATATCAGAGAAGAGGTGGGAGGAGGGTCACTTGGGACGTCACCATCGTCTTTGGTTCAACATTTTCATCAAGATGCTATCTTAAGTAGATAGGCCTATATATAGTGCGATTGGATCCCGTTGAATGGGTTGATCTCATTGGGGAATAGGACAGAGTGCATATTGGTGTTATGTAGTCGCTGTTCCATCCATTCATCTGTCTATCCATGAATTCGGCCATTCCTCCATTCATTCATTCATCCATCCATCCATTCATCCATTCATCCATTCATTCATCCATCCATCCATCCATTCATCCATTCATTCATCCATCCATCCATCCATTCATCCATTCATCTATTCATCCATTCATCCATTTATCCATCTGATCATCGCATCTTCTTCTCAATCGACCAATCAAAACGTCACTCCACCACCATGTGACTGAAAGATAGACTTTGAAATCTGATTCAGTCTTTTATGATACAAATTTTCAAAAACATAATTATGGGTAAGATAGAGCGTATTGGGGTAACTATGGTATATCGTGCTCTATTGCCTTTGTTTGCAATGAAATGCAACAACTACATTTCCCAGATAGGCGTTTATACGATCTACTGCATTGCAATATATTCCTTCCTATTAATAGAGATATTTCATTTGTGATGATAACTTTCGATTGGTTACACTGTACCATGTATGATAGGATGATGAGGTACACACGTCCCCAGTTAGGTATAGGCTAATGTCATTTATAGTAGGATATGTTGCTACATTTGAGGTTGTATACTCACGAATTTGAGAAAATGTTAAAAATGGCTGACTCGCCTGTCGAGGTATCAAAAATCTAAACCAAAGTATTAACATAGGATGAAAAAAAAGAATACACATCTGGAATGTCATTTACATTTTGAGGTACTTTATTTTGATTTGAAATCCCCCAAAAAAGAAGAAGAACGTTTCCTTCTTTTTGTGTGTGTGAATTCGGTTTATAAAAGTTAACCATTTGAGACATATACGGTACTGAATGGCAAGATATCCCGATTTTGAGTTTCGAAAGGTCTTCATTTATACCTTCCCTATCAGGATCCTGCCCTTTTTCACACTTCGAGGGAAAAGGGTATATCTGTCTCTTTTCTTTCTCAGGAGAGTTTGAAATGTAATGAAATTGATTCTTTTGATGTACAGGGTATGCGTTGCCCAGCGAAGCTTCTCGTCACGGTAGGATGAACGTAATGCATTAAATATCACAATTCCTTCAAACATAGATAATCGAAGAAACCTATTTTTGACGAAGTTTAAAATTGCAAAATATATTCGAAAATTAATAAGGTCTTGGCTGTATGACTGTTAAGACCTTGACGTGACGGTGTGCATTGCTTTCAGTATAATATACCCCTATATATTATGTTATGGGTGGATTTTAAAGGCCTATCATTCCTTGTATACAGTTTTACATGGCAAGCAAACGTAAAGAGTGATTAACTCAATGGAGATAGTGGTACAGTTGCGCTATGCTTTTATACAATTGTATTACCTGGCGTGCCGACGTATTATGGTACATGTTCATGAAACAAATTGCAGGTTATTGGTTTGAAATTTTCGAATCAATTATTAAAAAATGCTAAATATAATTACACTAATACAAATTCCTAAAGTAAAGCCAATTATAGTGATAACAAGTAAGAATAAAAAGTAACATCGCCATGTTGTACCGGTCACAGTGTAATAAGTGATTCAATGTAATATCATTTTTGGG
>KN883136.1:118167-133678 GCA_000934455.1 Apostichopus parvimensis | reverse complement strand
GGGACAGAAGAAAAGTTAGTCATGTCCTTCCTGAATGTTGAGCCCATGAGGTTGAAAGGTGCGAAGGCGTTGAATCCACAGCCTCTCTCTGCTGATTCGTACTAGGTCAGGGCGGCTACCTAAGGATTCAATCCCATGTAGGGACATGTCGTTAATGGTATGGTTGAGAAGGTTAAAATGTTCTCCAACTGGGGTCTCAGTCTTTATGGTGTTGACTGTGGATCTGGACCATAGAATCGCTTCTTGAGGGTGGTTTTGGTTTCGCCAACATACTGGATGCCACAACTCTACAAGAGATCAGATAGATGACATTAGTGGTTGTGCAAGTGTGTGTGAGTTGCATGCTGTGGCTGGTGGTGGAATTAGATTCAACAATGTGGTGGCTGTAATGGAAATGGTCAAGGTAATGGTCAAGTAAATATGTAAGGCAAATCATGTGATAAAATAAGATCTAGAACACTGGTAAATATTACCTACCCGCCTACAATCATTTATCGAATTATCCTTCGAAAGTGACTGTTTTCTCATTACCTGTTGTTTTAAATTATTCAATTATATATTTTTCTCCTACAGTGGCGATTCTTTTACTGACATGAATCTATGTAATTGTTCCTCTGGCTTTGTAAATACTCGACATTCTGAAATTCAGCGAGCGGGTAGGATAATGAATCTTGCATGAAACAATATGCTTGTTTAATCTTTCTTATTCGATTTTGTTTTATTCCCTTAAAAGAGCCTTGTCCAGTGATAGACCAGTGTACCTCATGTGAAGATTGTGTAATACAAGCTACTGAAGATCTAATACTTCTCACGTGTACTATCACCAGTCCAACCACAGAGAAAATATCACCAATCTGGACTTACAATAATGGAAGTATAATTCAAGGTCGAATACACGAAGAACGACTGTCGGATAATTCGTGGAATGTCAGTGTCAGTTTGCACATTCAAAGCTTGAAATGTGGATTGACAGTTTTGCTATGCTCCAGTTCCATAGGAGGACATGAAAAAACAGTAAGGGATGCTAAAGTAAATGTAACGTTTGGTGAGTGGTTTTTGTTGTCTTGTTAGCATTTAGGTTATTGTGTAGGCTATACCATTACTCTGACCCATTTATGTTATGTTATGTTATGTCATGTCATGTTATTTCATTTTATTTTATGTTATGTTATGGCAACAACTGATAAGCATACTTTCAGTCAAGTCAAAAACAGGCAGTGCCAAACTTTGTAAAAGAGGCATCCCAAACCTTGAAATTGATGTTTGAGCATTTTCAAAGTCCAATTGGCAGTTATATTTTTATTAAAATTCACGGATGAGACCGAATTTATTTGATCACCTTCACATATACGCGTTTATTCAATTTCGACACTAATTACTGGGATACTTTATCAAACGATAATCTTGTGTCTTACCTATAGTTAATGCTGTCATACATAATGATGAACCTTTTTTGAAATGTAACTTGATTGAACATAATTTGCGCATGAAAAATGCAGAATTAGATCAAAACACCGTATTGCGTTCGTAACGTACATACATGCATGAGCACAGAGTTTAATCGGATGTATAAAGCAAGAAAGTGTCATAACGCATTATGAATTAAGTTGTGTTAAGATTTCAGTTCTTAAAGATGTTTTGCAGTTTTCATGAAGTGGATGTGTAAACGGTGTCAAAAGTCTCCTATATTTTCTTTGTCCAAGTTATGGGACAGCTAAACAATCAAAATTAAAATAATGCTTTTATTGTTTCAAATTTTCATTCAGTTTGGTTTATCTGTTTATTTTTCTGTCACTGTCATTAACATTATATATACTTATGAACTTATGCGCATGTTTCTTCATTTCATATTAATAGTGTCATGTGATGACTTAGAAATACCTAATGATGGAAATGCAACGATTCTCATTGTGACGTGCGTCATTGCAATCGGGATAATTGTTACTACGACTTTACTATTTGCACTGTATTGCGGTAAGTAATATTCTACTTAACAGTTTTACCATTCTATCAGAAAAAGGGAAAGAAAAATCACAATGCTCACATTGCACGGAAAATAGACAAGCAAAGAATGATTAATTGCAACAAGGGATGCATCTACATATAGGCCTACGTTGCAGTTTACATTTATTCACATGTTGTATACTATCTTCCTGATCCCCGCTGGTAGGTCTACATGCGAATGTTGGGTTATAATTATAAAAGTTCACTTTTTACATTTGGCACATATTATGTCATACACAGGTTAGGGCATGTAGTACTAATATGGTAAAGATAAATGTTTTACAGAACTGTGAGAAGGTAAATACAAAATGCGAAGGCATACAGTCATGAAACTCATGTAA
The DNA here is from genome assembly GCA_000934455.1 of Apostichopus parvimensis. Taxonomy (NCBI): domain Eukaryota; kingdom Metazoa; phylum Echinodermata; class Holothuroidea; order Aspidochirotida; family Stichopodidae; genus Apostichopus; species Apostichopus parvimensis. Next base: position 131,333 of record KN883136.1, on the reverse strand, counting down.
GTACAATTCCTCCCAACAAGAAACATTTCTGGTAACGTTGCCGTCGGTTCAAGTTCATTTGCACAATTTTCAAGAAAACAGATATTTCGTGGATAACGATTGATAAACCCAAGTATAAGAGTCCTATTTCAACGTTTACATTGCAGTATAAATCCACAGATTTAATAATTGTGTATAGCCGCAGGTTTTGCCCGATTGGTCTTTGAATTTTAAAGCATGTTGTTACGTGCTAACATGCAATTTATGTAGTCAACGGAGCATCAAAAGATATGGTAGCTTTAACATATTGTTCTTGTACACCTTTTGAAATTATATTGTGTAACTTTGCATCAGTTTGTTATCTTGTGTGTACGTTATACACCAATTGTGATCAATGCCAAACGTCCAAAGAGACGCTTGAAGAATGACGTCAATGAGTGATACACGAGTAACGACAAAAAGCCGAACCAACAAAGATCCCAAGAATAAGACTTTGAAATGTGATCGAGATATTAAACAAATGGTAAAAATCCTTAGCCTGCAATTGCTGTGCTTGAAAAGAAGCTTAATGCTTTCAAGATGTTAAGAAACTAAATTACGTTTATATAAGTTTCGAGCTTTTGTGATAAAAAGTACACCATTTCGATTTTTTATACTTTTCACTAACATATGGGCTAAGGTTACTTGAATTTCTTATCATATAGTTTTATTCTTTGTCCATATATTGATATCAACGAAGACTGTGTGATATATGTTGTGCTTTCCTATTTAATTTATCGTATTTCACACAGGTCGCCGTTGCAAAAGAAACACGAAGAATAAAGATGGAGATGTAAGTTTGCTGAAATCAATGCTTTTGTCTCATGTTTTAATTACAGCTCCGCCAAAATTTACGTTTTTCTAGAATAGCATGTAAATTCTAAGATTTTTATAATTTTGAAAGTTAAGCTTATTTGGTACCCTATGGATGATACAAAATGAGCAATAGCAGCAGTAGGTACTCGTCGTTTGCATGTATCAATGTACTATACAATGATTGAATGATTGAGCAAATGCTAGAACATAGGAAAATAACTCCACAATACAGATATTGCAAATAATTTACATTCGTGATAGGAACAAAATGTTAGAAAACTGCTTAACTACTGCAAACTGTAAAAATTTGTTCAGAATCGACTATGGTGACTACATTGGTATGTTATGTCGACCTATTCTTCACATTGAGTACGTTTGTTATTTATCTCACCTTTTCCGCAGCTTAAAGAAATCGATCCCTTGATCGACCGGTTCTTGAAGACACAGTTACAAATTGAAACTCCCGACGGAGAACGGAAAGAGATGTCCGCTGCATCTTTTTTCGATTCTGATGAGTGGAAGAACACGAACCGTATTCTTTTTGTAGGGGATTTTTTAACTGAAGATTTGCCGATTGTAAAACAGGCAAATTCCAAGTGCTCTCAGGAGAACTTCGATGAAACACTTTTTATTGTTGATATAAAGAAATTAAATTTCGAAGCAAACTTCCCTAACGAAATTCATAAACAATTACCTCCAAACAGCAAGTACTCTGTAGATAAAGTAAATGACATTTTATCGTTGGAAAAGTGTTGGTTGATATTAGATGGTGGTGGTGAACCGTTGGAGCTACCGAAGCCTCCTGATTCGGAAGAAGATATCGATCCAGATAATATTACAACATTTGATATGTTATGTAAAAATAAGAGTGATTCGCTAAGAGTTTGGGTTACTTCTATACCTTCGATTCCTAGTAAATCATTTCAGTGATTATACGAGAATATCCTTGCCGAAATTCAATGAAAATGAATCACAGAGCTCAATTTGAATGCAATGAATATGTGGAAAACGAAACACTCTCCTGTTATAATGAGAACGTTCACAGGATATAGCAGCTAATGTTACAGATATTACTCTCATCACGTTGGAAACAGATTTGACAAAGACAATTAACCGCCAGAGTGTTGCAATGAGCAACCAAGGTCGGAATCTGTGTTTGTCTCCTTGAACTTTTCTATTTGTAAATCTTGGAGGTTCGATGTTTTTTTCGTCTTCAAATTACAGCAATCGGGGAATATATAGTTAAAGGATCGATTCCTTTTATTAGTAGAAAGATATGTAAACTTGTTTTAATTGAATTCAAAAAAGTATTAAGATTCCGGTCTCATTGTCAAATAATTGTCTATTACATATTACTTGGATTAGAATCAAAAGTGAAAAGTGCAGTTTTGTAAAACTAATGTTATATTTTAATTACTTGCCAGTTAGTGTAGTACCTATAGCTATGCAATTTGAAATTGAAAATGACCTGATAAACAGCAGACGAACACTACATTGAATCAGGCAAGTCACAATTACAGTATGCCTTGTATGCATACATCATATGTCCTGACATTTATAGCAATATTCCGTATCAATTTGCGCTCCTTAGTACCATAGATTTGGGCTGTTCATTTCAAAAATGCCGACGGCCGTAAAATCTGAATACTAGTAATTCAAAGGTCTATTACAGTGGATTCCTTAACGTATTATAAAAATAACGACACGATAAATCATGATGTGTCCTACATATACTCGACATGAAGGTATATAAAATTCACATGACTAGTTTTGAATTCATCAACTTGAATTCGTCTTTTGGCATGCAGTATTTGCAATATTCTGTAAACTATATCAAATTGATCGTATGTGCCAAAATAGTTCTCCTGTGGAAAAGAAAGAGAGAGACGGCGAGTAGACCTACAGTGTACACGTATCACAAGTTGAATATGGCGACGTGATGGGTTATTTTCTTTCAATTTATGAATTAATACCGTAAATATAATTAGCCAAGGCAGGCGAAGTTTCCTATTATAGTTTGTGCTGACTTTTATGGAATCATGGTATCAATGGAAATGTCCTTCCTTTTTGCAAACATCCATTTTTTTCCGAATCTGATTCGAATATGATATGTTTGCTTGGATTTTGACGCAGCAAAGTTGCGTGTGCAGCACAACGCCTTACGTCATTTAGAAACACTTTGGTTCCCACTGAGTGGTGTTAATAGGATACTGGCATGCTATCTCGAGTTATTGGCAAGTTCTCGTAACACAGACGTCGCTCTGATCAAAACTTAAATTCATGATAACTGAAATTTTCCTGGCGGTTTACTGATGTATATACACTACAACAGTTACGTAGCTCTTTTGTTGTTACGAATCTAAGGCTCCAAGCTCTTTTCAAGAAGCTTTAGATAGAAAAGGGACCATTCCATAGCTCTCACGAGCATCAATATGAATATAAAGTTACCTTATTGAGGACAATGACTATCAGAAGACGTAATGACATAGAATCACTAACGGGACAGGGAACGTTTGGCTTAAACTTAGATCCTCAACAGTTGTATTGATGCACCTACACCCCATATAGAACCGAGGATATTACACAGTGTCCACCTGAATACTGAACGTATAACACAGAGCACCCTCTATTAGACATCTTATCTGAACCACCACCCTTTAACTTACGACGAGCGAAAAATGTAAGCGACTCTCGAATCAGTGCGGGTCCCCTTTCAAAAACATTCCGGCAAAGCAAAGAACCCCATTGACGACTCAACCGAAAGTGACCGATCCGTGTTATCCTGCCACTAAGTATTCTTGCAAGAACCAATGTAACACACACTAAACGTCCTATGAAACCTCTTATTTTTGCAATCATATTGAAGTTTGTACCATACGGCTACCGATGGGCACTGTAAGTACCTTCTACCTTAACATGCATCTGTGTATATTATACCTACGATATACTAGGTAGCTGCTTATCATCAAGTCACAATCTAACATTTTCCATTCGTCGTGTATTTTGATTGTGGTATAAATGATGTTTAACTGGTATACTTGATATGGCAAGAGGTGTTTTCTACATGTTTAATATGTTGCATGCCTTTTTTAAAAAAAAACTATTATGTATTACTAAGATCTAGAGTCAGAGAAGATGCTTTATTCAACCATTTCCTTCTGGCAAATGAGGGTAGGAGGAAGTAGGAGGTAAAGTAATGTGGGTACGTCTCATCTTGTGGTCAAGGCGACGGATGGCGAGGCGACGAGTTGCAATTAAATAATTTCTTATAAATCTATGATGTTAATAACGCATAGCTTTCGTTGATGTCGGCCTCTGTTGCTGTAATGTCACAAGGTATTTGTTGAGTTCATGGGGTAATGCATTGTAGCACTTTTGCTGTTGCTTTGGAATAATTTTTAATAATGTATCAGAAAAAAGTCATTGTTCCTATGTTCAAAAGATGGCGAAAAGTGGATCCAGTTTAAAGTAAAGCAGTAAAGCAGTAGAGTACAAAATAAAAGTAAAAGAAAACACAAAAACAATTCATTCTTATGGTAATAATTACATCACACTGCTTCACTTTAGATATAGACTCTTTAAGGTTGAAATGTACAAATCTCGAAAACTGCATACTTTTAAGAATTGAATGAAAATTTTGGAGCAGGAAGCGCAGATTCAGTCCTTTTGTCATTAACATTTCAAAATCAGTCAAGTTACTTTCGTGGTAAAAGAGTAAGGGCTTGCTTGTGATAACGAAAAAAGTAGAACAGCTCATTTATAAGTATATACTACTTATTTCACAGACATTAATGTCAGACGTAATTTCAGCATTTGTTGGTGAATCACCCATCAAAATAAAACATGTTTTTAAATTGCAAATTTGAAATATTGTACGGCTAATTAAGTCGACTTTTCATAATAATCATATTCCTCAAACAAAAGTCTACCGGGTAATTTTCAGACGAGACCCAAAAATATTAAATGTATTCTGTTGGTGTAACACTTGCTGCAGGAGCTGCATGAAAGTTATTACAGATTAGTGAATAATAGGATACAATACAATTAATCATATTACTTTGACTCGGAGAGTAAGTAATAAACGGGGGGTTCTTTCTCAACAACTTCTATTGTGCAAAAAACAAACGAACTAAAATTTACTTCCTTGTTTCGATTCAGACAATAATTTTCCACGAGTGGTCCTATTATTTGGTATGGAACATTAATCTTAAAATACGATTGTTTTAAAGCAAAAGTACTTGACTGGCGTTAGTTTCCAAGTATCTCTCAAAGTACAAGTTTAGCAATACTATTTATAGGCTCTTTCATAGTCAACCAATATATATCTATGAGTACGCAATAAAGTACTTACTTTCCAATTGAAAGTTGGATAGACTACATGAACTTTACCATACATAATATGATTAATTATGATAAACCTTACCTACCCATGTCGGTGTATGTATTCCTAAAGCCTTAAGTCCATCAAACTGAAGTGACGCCATCTTGACCTCAGAATGCTTGGCTTACATAAACTGAAGAACAGTTCGATGAATTTCTTAACTGAACAAAATAACTAAATTTACTTGCGCTTTAAATGCAAACTACGTCTATCTGCAATATTGTGTGAATCTTAAAAGATTGCTATTTAATTGGTGAGTATGTCGCCATTAGTATTCCCGTTCTTTGAGAAAATTGAGAAATGAACATTGCGTTTGTTTCTCACCGACTCCGATCAATAAATCCGATAAAGGTCTACAAGTTTTGCGTTATCTAGTACCTTTTTCAAACAATAACAACATTGCAAGATATGTAAATTATATCCTAAAACAAACGGACAGATGGGGAACAAGGGATATATTTCGTTGATCAAATTTGTTAATTGATATTTAGCACATTTTCCCCGACAGAATCGAAAGTATCTATATCGGAAATGTTGCTGCATTAAGAACTGTAGCAAACCTACCGAATATAAGTCAATCAAAATTAGGTTGCAAGTAGGCACCCGTATCTTAAATTGAATTGTCAAATACGTCTACAAAATAGCTCATATTAATAAATCCTTTTGAAATGTCTTTCATATCATTTAAGACACTATTTTAGTAGCTCATCTAAAAGAGCAACAATTTTTACAAATGACAAAGTGGGGTTGGTTGATTAATTAGTGATGAGATACAAAACCTAAATGGAAAACCTAAATGCTGCATTAAATCATACGGGTCTTTAAGTCAATTACAAAACAAGAAAATCAAACAACCAATTCACTTTTTTGCTTGGGTGAACTTCGTTACCAGGTGTTATTCCAATATTTTCACTTTGTTTTACTCGTTGACAATGAAACAATGCAAATAGCCTGTACACGGACTGTCCAGTTCCACAGAAACTCTATAACTCTTACACTCAACGTATTAGCGGAACATTCATATTTTTTTTTCAATGGCAGACTTCAGGTTCTCTACTGTGTACAACATACTGGGTTTATTTTGTCTATATTTTCGAGGTGTGGAGATTTAACTACATACTTACATGTTGCATATCTTCATCTAACAGACCACGGTGTTTCAATCATATGTGATATTTTGTTCTTAAAGTTTCCCTACAAGAGTGATTTCTTTTCGTCGTCAGTCGCAAGAAAGTATTGTGCCCAAGGTAACGGTATCGGGCAGATATTTTGGTTATAAGTCTTCATAAGTGATTTCTTTCCTACGTATAAAATGACGAATGGGTGATCCTTATTCCTGATGTGAGGACAACACAGTGTCTTCGAATGATACAGCGCAATATGGTTAAGATCACAATCAATAATACTGCTCCACTGCTGATGAGTATTAATGACAGCATCTTATATCTAATGGCAAATTAAATAAACGAAGATTGTGTTAATCTGTAATTATGGTTCAACTTATCAATCCCCACGTAATTTGAAGTTAACCACCACATCTTTCATGTACTTATTATAGCATTATATTGACATATAATTGCTGACAAATTCGAATGCTTTTTCCTATGGAGGAAGAGGGAAGTTCATATACTACTCTGCCACTGACCAGATTCCATAGTTTGGTCCGTCACGTGTGTACGTGCGTTTGTACAAGTTATAACAAGTTATATCAGTTCGATATGTTACAGTAGTAGTTCCTGCAACACGCCACTATATCATGTCATGTCATTTAGCCCTAAACAAATTCATGATGGCGTTTACATGTCATGTAAGGTTGGTAGGTGATGAAAGTAGCTCCAAACACACTGCAGTCAATAAAACGAGCGATGTGGTTATAATCAGCTTCTGTTGTTGTAGTATTATAATCTAAATATCACGAGCAAAATGTTAAAGTCGTACATAAAACACAATTTAGTGTTGCCCTTACTTAAAACTGTTAATAGTAACATACCAAGTAACTCTATGGCCAAAAGAAAGTGCTTGGGTAAAATTGGCAGTTTTACCATGATTGACGTTTATGAATGTGCTCTAAACAAACTTGTCTGTCATTTCAAGGACCACTGTGTTTCATATCGATTAGAGCATTAAATTGCCAAAATCGATTTTGATGAGTATCACAAATCTTACGTTATTTGAAAGTCAACGACAAGAGTTACGTAAATTAAGTTAAATGGCGGTTTAAGGTAAGAGGAGATCCGAATAATTTTTTTCGCTAAAAGCAAACTCACCTTTGTTTCATAAGGAGGTCTGGTTATTATCAACTTCTGTGATAAAACTTTTGTTATACTAGATGATTTTGTTGTATATTAGATGATGGTAGACTAGATGATTGTATACAAGATGAAGGTTGTCCTGAAAAAGCAAAATGTATACAATTCGTACACTTAATTAACAAGTATATAACTTTCTCTATACAATTTTCTTTCTGTACTAAAGTCTTGAAAATCTTTCTGAAAATGTAACGTCATGTCCGGAAGAAAGTGGTGTGGTAATTAACTTAGTATATTAGAAAACGTGCTTTAAAGAAAAAAACGATTTGCCGTTCCATGGATCGAGATAAATATCAAAATATATATATATATATATATATCGTTTTAGAATTAGATTTAGTCGCAATAAATTTTTTCAATGAATGATAAATCTAATGTCATCGGAAATAAACGTTCTCAAAGTAAATCTTGTATAATCATTCTCTTAACCTTGGGGCCTTACAATTGCCAAGTGTATGATAGCATACAAGAGATCACGTACGAGTTAAATTGACCAACGACCAACTAAACCATACGTCAAAGACGTTCCGTCGCGTTTCCTCCATCGGCAGGGCATCTGGTTTCAAAATTGAATCTTGTAATTAAATTAGAATATCTATCTTTTTTAAAAATCGATTACTTTTGTCTCGTAAATTGTGGTTCCATTCACTTATTTTTAGAGCAAAGGTCGATACCTTGATATCCTACATTGACGTGTCATATATATGTAGACTATTTTCATCTAAACTTTGGACTCCACAGTTTTGGCGTATCAACTTGCGAATTTGATCTCGGATATCAAAACGTCCACTATATCCTCAAAATAATAATTTTATTCGATAGTGAGACATATTCCTAGAAATTACGACTTATAATCCCAAGGATTAAAGTGGTACTGCGTAAAGTGATTAGTATAGGTAGGTAAGGGTAAAATTGTGGTCCACATTAATACATTGTTAAAATGTCCTGTGTTTCAAGTGAAATTTTACTTAGTATGTCAAACGTTTGACTTTTTATTGAGATTTTGAGAAAAAAATCCCGCACTTTTGACCGATGTGAGGTATGCGAAATACTCTGTAACTCTCTTTGCCAATGCAAAAATCTAACTAAATGATCCAGCACTGGCACCAGTTACCAATGCTTGGGATAGCTAAATATTACTTCTTTGGTTGTGTTTCATGAATGAGATCATGAAAGCATTAATTTGTAAAGGCCAAAATGATACTTGACACAAGCACGTTTTGTCGGCGGCACAATGTATATTAGTTCGGAACCAAGTGTTTTTTAATACTCATTTAACAATAACTGCTGAAGATAATGTGAAACAAACTATTAAAACTATTGGATTCAATATTTTGTTTACATCTACTAGAAATTATTGATCGAGCACAGTCATAATTTTGCTACCGGTTTCCACCGTTCATGAACGCCACTGAGCATGATGCATTAGCGTCACAATGTGTTATATTTGTGTACTATAGTATTAAATATCACACATACCTTTAACTTTAAAGATAAATTTGCCTCTGGCGTTATGTTTGTAAGTGCAGGAGAAATTCCTTTCACTCGGTTGATTTTCATGTATTTCAACATGTAGAGACCAAAACGTATAGCTGCAATTTCCCATTGAAATCCCGCCTATTGGCCGTTTTGGTACCGAGGTCCTGAAAATAGTCTTCGTAGTTTCTCTCCAAGTTATGTTTGCAGTCGTCTTCTTTACTGGGCAAACTAGACATACTATTGTGTTAAGCTTTACGTGACATTCAATCTCATCTCCTGTAAACTCTGCTGTCGATGGACAAGTTATAATAGAATCGTGCAGAAAGGCTGAAATTGCAAAATATAACATCTGGTTGGAATAAATAAGCACTACAATTTGTTGCTCAGGATATGTAATTTGCAAATGAATTGTTAAACACATACCTCTTTCAAATAGGAAAATTAAGCCCAAGATGTTGTACACAGTGGAGTATCTGAAGGCTGCCATTCCACCAGTAAATACTCAGAAATACATTAAATGAAATATCTACTAACTATCCGTGCGCAGTTGACACTCACGCAAAAGGAAATACTCATGATGATTGTGCTTATCATTTTACAGGCAACTACAAGAAAGAAAGGGAATGTTACATGTTATCACTCGAACGATTGTTTCACTTTTTTGTGTGCTCCTTCATGTTCAAGTTGTAATTGGTCGAAGGTCGCAAACTCATTTGTAGTCGAGTCACTATACACTCGATAAGTTTGTTGAACGCAGTCAGACGTAATTGTGTGAGGGTAAAAATCACAATTTTTCAAGGTTAATTAATGCCAGCATTGATGACTTGTCATAAAACGATATAGGCTCTATACCCAGGGAAGCAACCACCTTTTTGTAGTTGGAGGCTGAGATGTTGCAATGAGACGTTGGGGTCTAAGAGAAATTGTGTAGGAACTGAGGGTGATTATATGCAAAATGTTGTTATATTTTGCACATTTTGAAACTATGTTGAATGACTTTCGACTGTATGTGTTATAACGCATAGATGTTTTCTGTTCCTATATACTTTAGTGATAATTATATATACCAGTAGAGAGTGGGTGGCTGATCCCCTTCCACCTGATTTTTCTGGGACGTTAAGCCCAACGAAGTATACGTGATTCTGCCCAAATACTCCAAACTATATCAATTTAAAACTTTAGTGGGAGCCACAAAACCTAGTTTACATCTGGTATGTAGAGGGGTATGAGTAGATTGATTTCCCCTCCAACTTGAAAATAGTTAATTTTCAGTTTAAACGCATTTGTGTAGTACAACTCTAATGCCAATGTATACGACTTTACGTGCGGATTATATATTCTTTTTTTGCCGTAAGGATTTCGTCCGTTCTTATTTTCTTTATTATAGGAACTGTTTTGTACATGGTTGTATATTTCCCTTTCTTCCGTGTTATTTAAGAGACGAGAGACGAGAGAGGAAGAAGGGATTGTTATTAACATCTAGGCAATATGATGACTGATCAGTAGTCAGAGCTGTAATATATATGATAACTCCTTATATTTGCATGGTTTTGATATTGTAACCTTTGCTATCAACTTTCTTTGTTATGGCAGCCTTATTTAAATCTTCATTTCATCAACTGACTGTTTTGTAATTTCATTTCAACTGGCTGTTCAGTTTACATCTCTATATAGTTGTAAGGCCACACTATAGTAGACAGATGTAGAAAACTTCAGATTATAATATACATCAAGTTCCTACAGGATTATATAACGTGTGGTTTACTTTTCATTAACTTACAATTTATTTACAATAGTCATCAGTCAATATACATGCGTCTAGATTAACCCTCCAACCAACTTCTCTTGTCAAACAAATTAGGGCTTATCATATTTCCTTGTTTCGATTCAAACACTTTAATTTCTCTAAGTTTGCTTTTTATCTTCAGATATCTTAGTACATTTATTTTTATAGCATCTCATTCAAAGCTGAAGTGCCCTATCTGCTAACCTCGATTGTAGGACAGGATTCTTCTGAGGTAGGCTCTGTATTTGAAGTTAGTTTCCTGTATAACAATAAAACAAACAGAACAATGTAACTTCCCGATAAGGTGGGGTATCCTGTACATACTTTTGTACTTCATCTCTATTTTATTTATTCAGATATGTTTGGTACAATAGAGTTGTCAATAATCTGAAAGAAACGTACTAAATATAGATTTTAATTTACCATAATGATGCATTTACTTTAAACTCATCATTGTCAACATTTTCGTGAAACTTCCTCGTGTTCAAACCAACCAATCCTCCCTTTTCCTCCCCTAAAGAGGAAGAAAAGGAAAATAAAGACTGATGCTATATTATTTTTATAGTAAGGAAACTGTATCGTCACAACTCGGAATGACCGATGCAGAATTACACAACCATGTATTCGCGTAGTTACCTTTTTCTGTTCGATGCATTTTCTGATGGGTTCATTGATATGTATGTAAGTAATCTAGGGTACCACAATAGTGTTGTATTTGACCTAAAGTTAATATTTATATTGCATACCACATTTTAATAGAATTATGTCACTGTCATAGTCAAATGTATGAAATATATAAATGTACCTTGATTGGAGAGTTTCTTAGTCAATAGGCTATAATAAAGGGGTTATATGGTAGACGGAGAGAAATATACTGGTCGAGCTAGCAAAATACAACAAACATAGCAAAGTGGGATACATGCAACTAACAACATGAGTATTCAAAATAGAAAATGACGTGTTATGTTGAATGAGGGCTGGATTGTAGTTAGAATATATTGTGGGAGTCACTTATGTAGTTAGTAAATAGTAATTTCGAAAGAATATGTAAATATTCAAGAATCAGTGGGACAATTTTGGTGCAGAGTATATAAAGTCATCAACGTGTCCTAAGTAAGTAAATGTATAGTCACGCAGGCAGAATTATTCTTAAAGAGTGTAAATATATTTTAAAATTGAATTATTAGAAAGCAAAGTCAATGTGATGGAAGCGGCGTAGTAAGGCCGGCAGTGGCGGAGCTAGAGGTATTGGTCAGGGGGGGGGGGGCGAGAATAGTCTGTAGGGGCGCTGTCGACACTATCTAAGCGGAGCGCCACCATTGGTTGGCGCGGAGCGTACAGAATTTTTTTTGAGTAAAGATACACTCTAGATCGCCGGAAATGACCCTTTCCGGGCCTTGCTAATTTGCAGATAAACGAAGAATAAATAGGTGTTATCGCCATTTTGTCAGAAAATTACACCAACAAAATGTGACAAATGTCAATAGGTAGATGAGAGCGCAATAAAAAAGTCAATAATCGCAAATAAGTTAAAAGTGGTAAAAAGCTGAAAAGGGCGCCAGCAGTCCATTTGAGTTCGTCAGGCGGGGCATCCGCCCCCCTGACTGTATGGACGCTCCGCTACTGAAGGCCGGTGTCGCTATGATATTCGCGACAAGTACCGAAAAATAACCATCAATCCGAAACCGGCAGTTAAAGCGGCCATTATTTATACATATCGTGGACTCAGTAAACCTTTAGTTCCCATTGCCTATACATCTAGATATACAGATAGGCCCCTTATATATTTTTCCGTCGAGCCCAGCTCAGTAATGACCAACGCCCCTAAGTATCGTTAAAGGCCCTTTGAAATCACCAAATCGGCTATAACATTGGCAGTCGGACAACTAAAAGATTGAATTGTTAGTAAGTATAGCAAAATAGGTAAGTCAAAATAATGGTAAATTATTTCGATAAGGCGAGGGATGTTTAGCAGGTTCATCAAACCACCTTCCGATGACGATAACGAAGTACAATAAAGAAGTACAATTCTACCTATACATACAAATTCATCGGTGCTTAGTGTTTATTATCTCTTTATTTCGGTGATACAGTATTTGGTTAATTTGATCTCATTTAGTGATTGCGGTATATCTGGGGCACACAAATTGAGCTTCGAACTACGCCCCGTGGGTCCGCTAGATTTTGTGCACCGGTCGCTCATGCAGTATATCGAGCAGTGTTAAGGTGCAATAAAAAGTAGACTACTGTTGTAAGTTCATTCTCATATAGCTGCACATTCAGTGCATTGGCAGACGTCAACGTATTTGTACCTTGTGAATTGTACAGGCCGTCATTCCTCAGTAAAATATGATACGCCACGGTGCTGTAAACATTA
>KN883136.1:103971-118037 GCA_000934455.1 Apostichopus parvimensis | reverse complement strand
ATATATATCACACTTTACCCATTGAACTTCGTACCATGATTATTTGTATTGGGATATGTGCACGTATATCACGTCTACAGCTTACTGTACAGTACTTCTCCTTGTGTTAACTGAAACAAATAATGTACAGAGGGCTCAACGTTATACATTGTAAGTAATATCCATACGTTATTTTGGTACGTTTGAACATTATTTACTGCTTAGGGAGTAATTGACCTAAACGAAGATAAGCTATTTTGAAAAAAAAGTGTGTTTCTGTAAAGGTTATTGTGCGTATAACTTATACTTTAAAGAAACCATTTTGTTGCAAAATAAGGAACAGTGTAATGAACTATATACGGACACAGTGTACACAATTAACACTGTTTACGGTTGATCAGCAGGCCTCTTTTGTACTCAAGCACTGAATTTGTGGTAAAATAGATCTATGTAACCTGCAAAACGAAAACAGTACATATACAGTGATATTCTGGTGTAACACAATGTAAAACTTGTATATCTTTGAGAAGATACTTAATCTTTTAGTTGAAACCGTCATTTGAAGTATTGGCACAATCTCGAGAAGCCAACGATTGGTTGAATTTAAACAGCTTGGTTTTGTTCTCCTAACGTCTACCATCTACTGATAAATGATTGCAATATGAATTAGAAAAAAATATAGACGTTTTAAACTTTATTGCCCTGTAAGTGACAACGTTCAATTTGCTGTTGCCAAATGAGTTCACATAATAACAAACTTCACAAATCTAACATATTTAAAATACAGCATGTTACACTGGAGACATCCTTCAAAATATTTTGCTAAGTCATCAGTTCTAGCCATTAGAAGGTCCACTGTAACTGTGTTCATGATCGTCTTGTTGGTGCTGATTAACTAAATTTAGGTCAACCGATGACAATAGTTTAACCTCGTTAATATGGCAATATAGCTGTAAGTTGATTTAAGCCATTTGTTTCTTTACCATGGTAATGTAGAACAGCATCGAAAATTTTGTACGATTTTTAAATTTAAATTTAACTTTATAAGATGTCTTAAGAAGACAGCGTTTATCTCCTCAGAAAATTGAAACAACTTAATCCACATTGTGACATACGAAGCCCAATAGTTTATCATGACGTCAAATTATCTTTTGGGAGTTGCATTTTTCATTGCAACTGCTTTACCGACTAGCTATTCAGGTAAGTATCTAATTGTTTGCTTTATTTTATTTCTTAACTGTTTCTTCTAATCACAGTTTAAGCGAAACTATATGACACATTAGTTTATCTTAGAATGAAGGATGTTACCATAAGACAGTAACTGATCATCTTACTCACTTTAGAGTATAAATCTTTATATGATACTTTGGTTTTAAAATGCAATGATAGTGCTTATTAAGAATGATTTTAAAATTTCTATAAATATGTTTTTTTTCTACAAAGAGTCGTCACTTAGATGTCCAGAAGAACTGCCAGTTGAAGAAGGGCGCTTACAAGTTGTCAACTGTTCACTCACCACGTCTACACTTACAGAGCTATACTGGTACATAGGAACCAGTACACGATCATTACCCATCGCGCAATTGGTATCTGGTGTCAAATACGTTTGGTCAATGCAACACTACGATATCAGCGACGATGGTTCACTTATCATCAAGAGCGTTGGTCGTAATCAGACAGGTCCTTACACCATCTTGCACTTTATTGAAGATTACGAGACGGAACAAGACACCGTGTTTATAAATATTATAGGTAATGATCATGTTATACAAGTAAATATTAAAGGTAAATCAAGTGATAAGATAAGATCTAGAAAAACTGTTAGAATCAAATAGAACATATTACCTACCTGCTAAAAATCATTTATCGAATAATTATTCGAAAATGACTGTTTTCTCACTACCTCTTGTTTAAGTTATTCAATTATATATTGTTCACCTACAGTGGCGATTTTTTTACTGACACGAGTCTATGTAATTATTCTACCGGTTCTTGTAAATACTCTACTTTCTGAAATTCAGCGAGCAGGTAGGATAATAAACCTTGTATGTCACAAGATGCTTGTTTAATCTTTCTTTTTCAATTTTATTTTATTCCCTTAAAAGAGCCTTGTCCAGTGATAGACCAGTGTACCTCATGTGAAGATTGTTTAATACAAGCGACTGAAGATCTAATATTTCTCACGTGCACTATCACCAGTCGGACCACAGAGAAAATATCACCAATCTGGACTTACAACAATGGAAGTATAATTCAAGGTCGAATACACGAAGAACGCCTGTCGGATAATTCGTGGAACGTCAGTGTCAGTTTGGACATTCAAAGCTTGAACTGTGGATTAACAGTTTTGCTTTGCTCCAGTTCTATAGGAGGACATGAAAATGCACTAAGGGATGCTAGAGTAAATGTAACGCTTGGTGAGTGTTTTTTGTTGTCTTGTTAGCATTTAGGTTATTATGTATACTCTGACCCATTTATGTTATGTTATGTGTATGTCATGTCATGTCATGTTATGTCATGCTATGTTATGTTATGGCCACAACTGATATTCATACTTTCGATCAAGTCAAAAACAGGAAGTGCCAAACTTTGTAAAAGAGGTATTTCAAACCATGTAATTGATGATTGAGCATTTCCAGCAAGTCCAATTGGCAGTTATATCTTTATTAAAATTCACGGATGAGAATTTATTTGATTACCTACATATATACGCGTTTACTCAATTTCGACACAAATAACTTGGATACATTATTAAAGTTAATCTCGGGTCTTACTTACAGTTGATGCTGTCGTACATAACGATGAACCTTTTTTGGAATGTAACTTTTAGACTGAACATAATTTGCGCATGAAAAATTTGCTCAGAGCACCGTATTGCGTTCGTAACGTACATACATGAGCACAGATTTAACACGGATGTATAAAGCAAGAAAGTGTCATAACGCTCTGAATTAAGTTGTTAAGATTTCAGGTGTTTTGCAGTTTCATTAATTGGATGTGTTAACGATGTCATAAGTGTCGTATAAATTCTTTGTCTAAGCTATGAAACAGCTAAAAATTCGTAATTAAAATAATGCCTTTATTGTTTTAAATTTTCATCAGTTTTGTTTATCTGTTTGTTTTTCTGTCACTGTCATTTACTTTACATTTATTTATGAACTTATGCACATGTTTCTTCATTTAATATTAATAGTGTCATGTGATGACTTAGAAATACCTAATGATGGAAATGATCCGATTCTCATTGTGACGTGCGTTATTGCAATCGTGATAATTGTTACTACGACTTTAATAATTTCACTGTATTGTGGTAAGTGACATTCCACTTAACAGTTTTACCATTCTATCAGGGAACGGAAGAATAATCACAATGCTCACATTGTACGGAAAGTAGATAAGCAAAGAAATATTAAGTGCAACAAGAGATGTATCTACATATAGGCCTATGTTGCAGTTTACATTTATTCACATGTTGTATAATATCTTCCCGATCCCCTCTGGTAGGTCTACATGGTTAACGAAAGTTTGGTGATAATTATAACAGTACACTTTTTTACATTGGGCACATATTTTGTCATACACTGGCTAGTAGTACTAATACGTTAGAGATAAATGTTTTATAGAACAGTGAGAAGGTAATAACAAAATGCGAAGGCATATAGTCATGAAACTCATGTAAGTATAATTCCTTCCAACAAGAAACATTTCTGGTAACGCTGCCGTTGTTTCAGTTTCAATTAATTTTGAATTAAAATTCAAAGTATACAAAAATTTCGTCGATAACGATTGATAAACCCAAGTATAAGAGGCCTATTGTAACGTTTACATTGCAGTAGAAATCCACAGATTTAATAATTGTGTATAGCCCCAGGTTTGTCCGATTGGTTTTTGAATTTTAAAGCATGATGTTACGTGCTAACTTGTAATTTATGTAGTCAACAGGGCATCAAAAGATATGGTAGCTTTAACATATTGTTCTTGTACACCTTTTGAAATTATTTTGTGTAACTTTGAATCAGTTTGTTATCTTGTGTGTTCGTTATAAATTAATCATGATCAATGCCAAACGTCCAAAGAGACGCTTGAAGAATGACGTCAATAAGTGATACACGAGTAACGACAAAAAGCCGAACCAACAAAGATCCCAAGAATAAGACTTTGAAATGTGATCGAGATATTAACCAAATGGTAACAAGCCTTAGCCTGCAATTGCTGTGCTTGGAAGGAAGCTTAATGCTTTCAAGATGTTAAGAAACTAAATATAAGATTTCGAGTTTTTGTGATAAAAAGGACACCATTTAGATTTGCCTATACTTTTCAATAATATATGGGCTAAAGTTACCTGAATTCCTTATCATATATATATATGTATATATATATAGTTTTATTCTTTGTCCATTTATTGATATCAACGAAGACTGTGTGATATGTTATGGTTTCCTATTTAATTTATCGTATTTCACACAGGTCGCCGTTGCAAAAGAAACACGAGGAATGTAGATGGAGATGTAAGTTTGCTGAAAGCAAAGCTTTTTTCATGTTTTAATTACAGCTCCGCCAAAATTTACGTTTCTAGAATTGCATGTAAGCTCCAAGATTTTCATCATTTTACAAGTTAAGCTTATTTGTTACACAATGGATGATACAAAATGAGCGATAGTAGCAGTTGTTACTCGTCGTTTTGCATGTATCAATGTACAATACAATGATTGAAGCAAATGCTAGAACATAGGAAAATAACTCCACAATACAAATATTGGAAATAATTTACATTCGTGTTAGGAAAACATGTTAGAAAACTGCTTAACTACTGCAAAATGTTAAAATTTGACTACAAAATTATGTTATGTCGACCTTTCCTTCACTTTGAGTACGTTTGTTATTTATATCACCTTTTCTGCAGCTTGAAAAAATCGATCCCTTGATAGACCAGTTCTTGATGACACAGTTACAAATTGAAACTCCTAACGGAGAACGGAAAGATATGTCCGCTGCATCTTTCTTCGATTCTGATGAGTGTAAGACCAATAACCGTATTCTTTTTGTGGGTGATTTTTCCGCTGAAGCAACGCCGATTGTCAAACAGGCAACTTTGATGTGCTCTCAAGGGAACATCGACGAAACACTTTTTGTTGTTGATATAAATAAACTTGATTTTGAAGCAAATATTGTTGAAGAAATTCATAAACAATTACCTCCAAACAGCAAGTATTCTGTACAAGAAATAGATAACATGTTATGCGGTGAAAAATGTTGGTTGATATTTGAGGCTGGTGGTGAACCGTTGGAGCTACCGAAGCCTCCTGATTCGGAAGAGGACACCCTTCTAGAAAAAATTACAACATTTAATATTTTATGTAAAAATGAGAGTTCTTCTCTAAGAGTTTGGATTACCTCTATACCTTCAGTTCCTAGTAATAATTTCAGTGATTATACGAAAATATGCTTGCCGAAATTTAATGAAAATGAATCACAGAGCTCAATTACAAATCTTTGAATGCAATGAAAATATGGAAAACGAAACACTCTCCTGTTATAATGGGAACGTACACAGGATATAGTACCTAAAGTTACATATATTATTCTCATCACATTTGAAACAGATTTTACAAAGACAATTAACCGCCAGAGTGTTGGAATCTGTGTTTGTTTCCTAGAATTTTTCTATTTGTAAGTTATGGAGGTTATATGTTTTTTTTCGTCTTCAAATTATAGCAATCGGGAACATTAAGTAAAATTATCGATTTTTTTTATTAGTAGAAAATGATATGTAAACTTGTTTTAATTTAGTTTGTAAAAGTATAAAGATTCCGGCCTCATTGTCAAATGATTGTTTATTACATATTACTTGGATTAGAATCGAATTAAAGAGCGCTTTTTGAAATTAATGTTAGATTTGAGTTAATTGCCAGATAGTGTAGTACCTATGCAATTTGCTATTGAAAATGACCTGATAACTATTAGACCAACACTACATTGAATAAGGTTCGTCCCATACACAGTACATGTCTGCTTGCATTACATCATATGACCTGAAGTGTATAACGATATTTCGTATCAATTTATGTTCCTTGGTAACATAGCTTTGGACTGTTTTCACATTACAAAGGGTGACGGACATAAAATCCGCATACTAGGAGTTCAACGTTCTATAACAGTTGGCTCCCTAAACGTAATATAATAATAACGGCACGATAAATCATGATGTGTCCTACATATTGTCGACATGAAGGTATATTGAATTCACATGACTAGTTTTGAATTCATTAAGTTTAATTTTATCTTTTGGCAATCAGTAATTGCAATATTCAGGTAACCATATCAAATTGATCGTACGTGCCTAAATAGTTGCCCTGTGGAAAATTAAGAGGGAGACGGCCAGTACAGTGTACATGTATCACAATTTGAACATGACGACTTGATGGTTTATTTTCTTTTCATTTTATGCATCAATACCGTAAATATAGTTAGCCATATACGTAGCCATTATAATGTTATTAGTTTGTGTTTACTGTTTACTAACATCCATTTATCCGAATCTGATACGAATACGATTCATTTGCTTTGACACAGCAGAGTTGCGTGTGCAACACAACGCCTTATGTCATTTAGAAACGCCTTGGTTCCCCCTGAGTGATGTTAGTAGGTTACTATAATGTTATCTCATGGATTATCCTAACACAGACGTCGCTTTGATAAAAATTTAATTCATGATAACTGACATTGTCCTGACGGTTTACTGATGAACATACAATGTAACGATGTAACGTGATGTAACAAACAATCCCGGTACGAAGGTCAATGGGTAAACTGTGATATATATTAATGTTTAAAACACCGTGGGTTATCATAATTTACTCAGGAATGGCAGTCTGTACAATTCACAAGTTACAAATACGTTGTCGTCTGCCAATGCACCGAATGTGCAAGCTATATGGGAAAGAACTTACAACAGTAGCCTACTGTAATAAACTATATGTTTCACTTTAACACTGTTCGATATACTACATGAGCTATCGGTGCACAAAACCCAGTAGACCCACTTGGGAAATGTATTTTTGAAGCTTAATTTGTTGAATTTGTCAGACCCTGATATACCGTTATCACTAAATGACTATCAAATTAACCAAATACTGTATCACTTGAATATACATCACATTCAACGATACCATATGAAGGCTGTCATTTCTAGCACAACATCCTGAAGCGCTGCACTCAAGATTATCATGGTTTAAGTTTGGAAAAAAAAATTATTTTCTATTTGGCACCTTTAGACGCTCGGAATTGGTACTCTCATGCTTTTTTCGCTGAGGATATGATTTCGTTTAAATTTCCATTTGATGGGTACCAGGATAGAACTTTAAGAACTGTACTGAACAATAATTAAAGCATAAGAAGAATGAGGCAATCCAATGTGAGCAGAGACGCAACCACCGTTCTTGTACTGGGGTGAGGGATAATATGTTAAGACGTCCAGGGATTTGGTATTGACAATGCAGGAAAATGTTGCTATATTTTGCAACATTTTAAACGATGTTGAAAAATGTTCGACTGTATAGGTTGAGCCCCATTTACTTGTTATAAATTTATAAACTGTACACTAAAGATCGTTATTACATTATGTTTGCCAGTGTGAAGAAGGGTAGGGTTGGGCGGGCCCAACTTCCTCCCCAGAAGTATACTTGGTTGTGAGAATATACTACATCTTCCTAACTACTGTATATAAGCATGTCTTGTTGACATGATTTGTTTCGGGGAGGGAGGGAGAACCACGAAAAATTCTTTCATTAGATTGATAATCCTGTATTTCAACCATTAGAGACCCAACGAGTCGTGGCAACGTCCTTCGGAAATTCCATCCATTGGCAGTGTTCGTATCGAGGTCCTAAAGGAGGGGCAGTATTTTCCTTCCAAGTTATGCAAGCAATGTTCTTGTTTACTGGACAAACCAGACAAACTTCTGTGTTTCCCTGTACGATGCATTCAGTTTCAGCTCCTGTAAACTCGATCGTCGCGGGACATCTTTAATCGACTCTTGTACGGAAGCTGTAAGAACAAAATATCACATATGATTGAAACACCGTGGTCTGTTAGATGAGGATATGCAATATGTAAATAGTTAGTTAATATCCACACCTCTAACATATAGACAAAATAAACCCAATATGTTGTACACAGGCGCGTAGCCAGGAATTTGCCAAGGGGGGGGGGGGGCGAAAATGTAGCAAAATTTTCAGAGCCGTAGATATGGCATTGCACACTATCTAAGCGTAGCGCCACCATGGTTGGCGCGAAGCGTACAAGAAAATTTTGGCTGAAAATGCCTCCCAGATCGCTGGAAATGGCACTTCCCAGGCCGTGTAAGTTGCATCTTAGCATTTTCTCTTTTGAAATTACTAGCGATATCATAAAAACATTAAAAAATTTTTAAAAATATGCTCAAGGGGGGGCGGCTGCCCCCCCCCCCCCCCCCCTTGGCTACGCGCCTGGTTGTACACAGTAGAAAACCTGAAGTCTGCAATTGAAAAAAATGAATTTTATGCTTAAAATGTTGAGTGTAAGAGTTATAGAGTTTTTTTTTGGAACTGAACAGTCCGTGTACAAGTTATTTGCCATTGTTTTATTGTCAACGAAATAAAACAAAGTTAAAATAATGGAATAACACCTTGTAACGAAGTACATCCAAGCAAAAAAGTGAATTGTTTGATCTTTTTCTTGTTTTGTAATTGATTGAAAGACCCGTATAAGTTAATGCAGCATTTAAGTTTTCCCGATGCTTTGTGATTCTAATATCTCATCACTAATTAATCAATCAACCCCACTTTATGTAATTTGTAAAAGAAAATTGTCCTTTTAGATTTAGTACTAAAATTGTGGCTAAAATGATATGAAAGACACTTGAAAGGGATTTATTAATATAATTTATTTTGTAAACGTATTTGCCAATTCAATCTAATATACGGGTGCTTATTTGCAAGCTTATTTATTATTAGTCTTAAAACAGCTACATTTCCGAAAAAGATACTTTTGATTCTATCGGGACACTTGGGGAAAATGTGCTAACTATCAATTTACATCTTTGATCAACGAAATATATCTCTAGTCTCTGCCTGTTCGTTTGTTATTTTTTCTAGGATGTAAGGTATCTTACAATGTTTTCATTGTTTGAAAAAAGGTACTAGATAACGCAAAACTCGTAGGGTTTATTAATCGGATTC
Source organism: Apostichopus parvimensis (assembly GCA_000934455.1). Taxonomy (NCBI): domain Eukaryota; kingdom Metazoa; phylum Echinodermata; class Holothuroidea; order Aspidochirotida; family Stichopodidae; genus Apostichopus; species Apostichopus parvimensis. The sequence goes on along the minus strand of KN883136.1, from coordinate 108,840 downwards.
GGGTGAGAAACAAACGCAATGTTCATTTTCTCAAGTTTGTCAAAGAAAACCGGCAATTATGATAGCCACAAAGCAGTCTTTAAAGTTTCACACTTAATTTCAGAAGGACGTAGTTTGCATTTCAAGCGCAAGTGAATTTAGTTATTTTGTTCAGTTAAGAATTAGAAATTCATCGATCTGTTGTTCAGTTTATGGTAGCCAAGCATGATAAATTCAAGATTGCGTTACTTCAGTTTGATGGACTTTTGGAATACATACACCGACATGGGCAGGTTAGGTATCTCGTGTGTTCTAAAGTAATTATAGTATGTATGGTAAAGTTCGGGTAAGCTATCCAACATTCAATTTGAAGGTTAATACTTCATTGTGTACTCGTAGATATAAATGAGTTACACCAATCACAGAAAGAGCCTATTGCTAAATTCGAGTTATAAGTTGGAAACTTGGCAAGCCAAGTACCTTTGCTTTAGAAGCAATCGTCGGTCAAGATTAATGTTTCAGACCTAACAAAAGGACCACTCGTGGCAAAATATTGTGTGAATCGAAACAAGGAAATATGTTTAGTTGGTTTGTTTTTCTTCACAATAGAGGTTGTTAAGAAATAACCCGAAATAGTCGGACTTATCACTTCAATGTGGTTAACTGTTTAGGCTAAATGTCAAAGTAATATATTAATTATATTGTATCATATTGTCAACTAAGCTGTAATATCTTTCATGCAGTTCCTGTAGTATCAAACATCAAAATCTTCATTTTAAATGATTTGACATTGTGATCAAGCAGCAAAAGACCTCGAACTGAACGCAGCAAGTGTTACACCAACAGAATACATGTCATATAATTTGGTCTTACCCGATAGAATTTTGTTTGAACATCATTATTATTGTTATAAAAAGTCGACTTCATTAGCCGTTTACTACAATTTGAAACATGTTTTATTTTGATGGGTGATTCACCAAATACTATACGCAGATGCATGTATAGGCAGACGGTCCTTACAGTGCCCATCGGTAGCCGTATGGTACAAACTTCAGTATGATTGCAAAAATAAGAGGTCACAGGACGTGTAGCGTGTTTTACATTGGTTCCTGTAAGAGCACTAAGTGGCAGGGTTACACGGATTGGACACTTTCGCTTGAGTCGTCAATGGGGGTTTGTTGCTGTGCCGGACTGTTTTTGAAAGGGGACACGTTCTAATGCGAGAGTCGCTGACATTTTTCGCTCGTTGATAGGTAAAGGGTGGTGGTTCAGATAAGATGTCTGATAGAGGGTGCTCTGTGATATACGTTCAGTATTCAGGTGGTCCCTTCCCTATCTACAGCTTCTAAAAGGGCTTGGAGCCTTAGATTCGTAACAACAAAAGACAATTAACCACCAGATTGTTAATGAGCAAGCAAGGTCGGAATCTGTGTTTGTCTCCTAAAACTTATCTATTTGTAAATCATGGAGTTATATGTTTTTTTTCGTCTTCAAATTATAGCAACCGGGAACATTAAGTTAAATTATCGATTATTTTTATAAGTAGAAATGATCTGTAAACTTGTTTTAATTTAGTTTATAAAAGTATGAAGAATCCGGCCTCATTGTCCAATTATTGCTTATACCATAGGCATATTACTTTTCGATTTGAATCGAAGAAAAGTGCCGTTTTCTAAAATTAATGTTAGATTTGAATTAATTGCCAGTATGTGTAGTACCTATGCAAATTGCTATTGAAATGACCTGATAACCGTTAGACCAACACTACATTGAATCAGGTTCGTCACATTTACAGTAAATGCCTGAATGCATTACATCATATGTCCTGAAGTGTAAATTGATATTCCATATCAATTTGTGTTTCTTGGTAACATAGCTTTGGACTGTTTTAATACTACAAAAGCTGACGGCCATAAAATCCGCATACTAGGAGTTCGAAATTCTATAACAGTTGGCTCCTTTAACGTAATATAATAATAACGGCACAATAAATCATTATGTGTTCTACATATTCTATATATCTGAATTCACATGAGTATATTTTGGCATGCAGTACTTTGCATTATATTTTGTTAGCTATATCACATAGATCGTGTCGGTCTTAAAAGTTGTCCTGTGGAAAAGAAAGAGGGAGACGTCGAGTGGACCTACAGTGTACACGTATCACAAGTTGAGTATGACGACATGATGGGTTATTTTATTTTCAATTTATTAATTGATACCGTAAATATAATTAGCCAAGCGAGTCGAATTTTTTATTAGTTTTTTGTTGACTTTTATGGAATCATGGAATCAAATGGAAATGTCCTTCCTTTTTTGCAAACATCCAGTTTTTCCGAATCTGATCCAAATCTGATATGTTTTATTGGATTCTGAAGCAGATTCACACTAAGTGATGTTACTAGGTTACTGTAATGTTATCACAAATGATTGGCAAATTCTCAACACAGACGTCGCTTTGATATATTAAATTAAATTCATGATAACTGAAATTTTCCTGGTGGCCTACTGATGTATATACACTATGACAGTTACGTAGCTCTTTTGTTGTTACGAATCTAAGGCTCCAAGCTCTTTTAGAAGCTTTCGATCGGAAGGGACCTTTCATATCTCTCACGAGAATCAAATCATCGTGGGTTTTATTAGAGTGGAAATGCTAAGACAATGACTTAAACTTATCGATTTGACTCAAGCATCAGAGCAGTTCCCCTTTTTAAAAAAAGTCCGGCACACCAAACGAACCCCCATTACGACTCATACACAAGTGACCAATCCGTGTTACCAGGAACCAATGTAACACCCTACTCATCCTGTCACACCTTTATTTTTTTGGAACCCATATAGAAATTTGTATGATACCGCTACTTATGGGCACTGTAAGTACCAACATGCATCTATGTATAGTATACCTACGATATATAAGGTTGTTGCTATCATCAAGTAACAGTCTTACATTTTCCATTCATCGTGTATTTTGTTTGTGGTATACAATATACTTAACTGGTTTACTTGATATGGCAAGAGGTGTTTTCTACATGTTTAATGGGTTGCATGCCTTTACTTAAAGATATACGTAAGACTTACAGTCAGAGAAGTGGCTTTATTCAACCATTTCCTTTTGGCAAATGAGGGTAGTAGGAAGGAGGGGGTAAAGTAGTGTGGGTACGTCACATGTTGTGGTCAAGGCGACAGATGGCGAGGCGACGAGTTGAAATTGAATAATTTCTCATAAACTGTATATGTTTATGACGCATAGCTTTCGTTGATGTTGGTGTCTCTTGTAGTAATGTCACAAGCTTGATGTTGAGTTCATGATGTAACACTTTGCAGCACGTTAACTGTTGCTTAGGAAAAATGTTTGATAATGTATCAGTAAAATGTCATTGTACCTAAGTTCAAATGATGGCGAAAATTGGATCTGTACCCAGTTTATTTACATCACTCGGTTTCACTTTTGATACAGACTCTTTAAAGCTTAAATGTACAAATCTCGAAAACTGCATACTTTCATGAATTAAATGAAAGTTTTGAAACAGGATGCGCAGGTGCAGTCCTCCTTCATTTACATTCCAAAATCAGTCAAGTTACTTTCGTGGTAGAACACTATAGAGCGATTGCTTTTGATAATGGAAAAGTAGAACAGCTCATTTATTAGTATATACTGCTTATTTCACACACATTAATGCCAGAACTAATGCAATCATTTGGTGAATCACCCATCAAAATAAAACATGTTTCAAATTGTAATGAACGGCTAATGAAGTCGAATTTTCATAACAATAAAATGCTGAAACAAAAGTCTATCGGGTAAGTTTCAGACGAGACCAAATTATATAAAAGGGTGTTCTGTTGGTGTAACACTTGCTGCGTTCAGTTCGAGGTCTTTTGCTGATTGATCACAATGTCACATATTTTAAAATAAAGATTTTGATGTTTGATACTACAGGAACTGCATGAAAGTTATTACAGCTTAGTTGACAATAGGAAACGATAGAATTAATATATTACTTTGACATTTAGCTTAAACGGATAACCACATTGAAGTGATAAGTCAGACTGTCACAGTAAGTGATAAACGCGGGGTTCTTTCTCAACAACCTCTATTGTGAAGCAAAACAAACCAATTAAACATATTTCCTTGTTTCGAATCACACAATATTTTGCCACGAGTGGTCCTATTGTTAAGTCTGGGGCATTAATCTTGACCGACGATTGCCTCCAAAAGAAAGGTACTTGGCTGACTAAGGTTTCCAAGTATCCAAACTATAACTCGAGTTTAGCAATAGGCTCTCTCTGTGATTAGTAAACTCATTTATATCTACAAGCACGCAATGAAGTAGTTACTTTCCAATTAAAAGTTGGATAGCCTACCCGAACTTTACCATACATACTATTATTACTTTAGAACACACTAGATAACTTACCCTTTGCCCATCGCCTTTTGGCTAAGATCATATGTAGTATCTGTTCGCTTTCTAGGGGAATGGTGAAGGATGAAAATGTCGTCATTTTGGCCCAAAATGAACAAAATCATAAGGGTATAGCCTTACAAAATTGTCCATTTTCGGCCAAAACTAAAAGGTTTTCAAAATAGTCAGGATGTATACCGCTTCTTTCTCTATCAAAAGTGACATTCTATGAAGTTTTAGACCTGTTGATTGATATGAAATGACACCAGATATAATATCAAAATTTTGATTTTGCATCAAAATCGAGTGACTTTAGTACTCTTTTTAGCTGGAATCGAATCAAAAGGGCGCCATCGATCGTCCGTATAATTTTGGGAAGGATTAAAAAAGTCGTCATTCTGACCCAAAATGAACAAAATCATAAGGGTATAGCCTTACAAAATTGTCCATTTTCGGCCAAAAATGAATGTTTTCAAAATAA
>KN883136.1:78157-88870 GCA_000934455.1 Apostichopus parvimensis | reverse complement strand
GCCCGGGCCACAAAAGACCCCTAGTTGATCTTTGATCTCAAATTCATGAACACCCTGAAGGTAACACTTCCATAGTACTATCGTGACAAACCCTCAACATTGTACCATCGAATCTGTAGGAGAAGAAGCATTTTGCGTATTTCCAGGAAATGGCCCATAACGGCCCACAGGTGACCTTTGACCCCAAATTTCGGTCCATCTCTGATGGCCCTATACCCAATGGTCCTTGTGTCCAAGTTTCATGAAATTCCATCAAACACTGTGCGAGTGGGAGCGGTTTTACCAATTGTTGACGGATAGAGTGATAGAATGATAGAGTGATAGAGTGATAGACGCCGCACTGTAACAATAGCTCACACCAGCATGCTGGTATGAGCTAAAAACCTATCAAACCTAACCCCTAAAACACTGATCCATCTACCGACTGTAACCACAACTTCAAGTTTCCTTAATATTCGGTTCTTATCCCGTAATGTTAACAATTCCCAAACGTTTCCTTATGAAATTGACCAATATTGAAGTATAATATTTAATGAATGTTGGTCGAAATGACCAGCAAGGTTGGGCGAAATGACCATGCTGGTTGGGCGAAATGACCAACAAGGTTGGGCGAATGGTAAGGTTGGGCGAAATGGCAGTTGGGCGAAGTGGTTGTTGGGCGAAGTGACCAGCTTCCCAACACAGTGTACATATCAGTGTGGACATCTCAGGTCTAGATAAAAGATAACAAGGTATTATGTTTCAATACTGTCTGCATTTTGTAGCGACACAAAAAAAACTTCACTTGCAAGCAATGGAAAAGTGAACTTTTTCAGATGGCGGCACGAAGTTTGGGGAGAGTCTTCAATGCCTTTAGCTAAGGGTCTGTTCCTCAGATGCAACACAACACTGTGTGGGAAACAACTGTACTTTAATGGCCTCAAATTATATGTTTTACAATGTATAAGTAAATGAAGAATTAAAAACTGACTGGGAAAGTTGGACCATGGAAAAGCGGAGAGAAAAAGAATGGCTAGCATAGTACTTGAAAAGTGACCCTCTGGGTGACCAGCCCAGCGCACTACCAATTGAGCTATCCAGCCCTTAGCTGGAGGCGATCCCTTTGAAGGAGCAATTTTTTGTGGGGGAGGGGGAGCGGGAGGGGGTGGGGGCGAAAGTCAACAGCAACACTACCCTGCATACCTATTTAACCAGGGACCACACCCCGAGTTTCATTCAATACAAATCCAGAAAGCAGCAGGGAAGGGATTTCATGAGAAATTCAGCTTTTAATATATCTTTATATATAAGTATTAGGTGAACAAGGCCAACTGCCTGGGAAAATTTTAGACAATGGCAAAGAGCAAAATAATTTGATGGTCAGAACAGGATTCTATCAAAAGGTTCCATCCCACTTGGAAGTCAACAACAGCAACAACAACATAACGATTGGGAAATAAATCCAAGAACTCTGTAACCATGGAAGAAAGAAGGAGCGTCTTAGCTTCTTAAAAAGTACTGCAAACAAAGTTCTACTACCCACCCTGCATAGGCTGACCGAAACCATCTTTAGATGACATTTCTGTAGAACCAAATTGAGAAGTTTGGAGCGATCCTTGTTGATAGACATCTGGACTGGAGGTTTGTCTCTCCTGAAAATAAACCCAGAAAGAAAACTCACTCCAATTAAAGTCAAACAAAACCAACGGTCTTTCTTCCCCCCATCCCCTCCCCTCCCCAACTATATAGTACAATCAGCTGTCAATTTCAAAAGGAAACAACCACTTTATTAATTGGTGCAGCAACACCTCTGCAAGGATTACACAATGACATTTGGTAATATTGTTATGTTCACCATTGCACCTGGCAATGTCAGAGTGCAATGATGTCATCAGAGACAATTCATCTCTCCAAATATAAGCTATACATTATACATTGTCTGCTATGTCATGATTATCTCTTCAAGCGATTCTGACAGGACGTGAGATAACATTGGTACAAGAATTGATGTAAAGATGCTTGAGCAATCTAGGAAAATTAGCCCAGCGTGTAATCGGTGCTCAATTACCATCGTTAGAGTACTTGTATCATGAGAGGGTCTGCAATAAATTGAAACAAATCATGCAAGACCCAACACACTCTTTGTTTGAGCACTATGATACAACAGCTCTGGACTGCGTTTATGCCCACCACGTACACTTAGGGGCCACTACAGATACTCATTTGTGCCTAACTCTATCCATATATTTAATTCACAAGTGAGAAGATAGGTTTCTTATTTGTAGGACTTGCTGTATATTTGTTTGTATTACTGTATGTGTATCGCAGTCTATTAATAATTATACCATTGCTTTTCTTTTTTTTTTCTTCCTTTTTTTTTCGTCCTGTGTAAGCCGATTTTCCGATTGTGGACAATAAATTCAAATTCAATTCAATTTTCAAAACGCAAGCAGCCGCACGAAGTTAACTCAACGCACGGCCAACGTGCTGCATTTGAGGAGACTCATTTACCTCTGGCTTTGTGAGCTGTGGATCGATCGGGCTGTTCCTGTATGTCCTCAACTCTGTCAGACCTTGGTTTGCAGGAGAGTTGTAACCGACGTTCTGTGCCGCGTCGGTCTGACCGCCGGACGCCGAATTCTGCCTGCCTCCGCTTAAAGCTTGGTGGGAATTGCTGTAATCCTGTTGTTGGGAGTTACTGTAGTCTTGCTGCTGCTGAGATGCGCCGTAGTCCTGCTGCTGTTGCGTATTGCCGTAATCACCCTGGGTGGGTACGCTGCCGAGGCCAGGACCCGAATTTAACCCCGCCGCTGCCTGGGAAGCGTAGCTAGCTTGATCTATATAGCCCTGCTGGGTCACTATGCCCTGAGGGCCGCCCATACCCTGTTGGGTCTGTAAGTTCTGTTGTGACGAGAAATCATGCTGAGTCGCTGTCATACTGGCCTGGCCTGTATTTCCCATTAAAGTCTGTTGAGATTCATAAATGTTCTGAGAATAAACCGAGTCAGGTGGCGGCGGATAGACGCTATCCGACTGAGATACCTGTCTGAGTGAATCCACGGACTGGTCTATTTGAGAAGAAGGGGTTCCTTGTCTATCCATGGAGGAGGAATCTATGGAAATGCAGAAAAAATAGTGATGGATGTCGATGAAACTTGAACGTCGGGTGGGCAGAACTCTCACAGAACAATGCGGGCAGTCAAATGCACGTAACTGCGATCCCTGCCAGTATCACCTTATCCCAACATTTTGTATCAAACACCAAGGAAGGGCCACATGGTACACACATGGTAACCTTATAACTGCAAGAATGGTCTTCATGAATGGGTATCCTTAGTGGATACGTCCATAGCTGCACCAGAATGGGTGATGCAACAAGCTGAACCATCATCTTCTTTTTAAGAATTCATACAGCTAAGATGGCAGAGATATGAACAGACATCTAGACAAATACATGTAAGCATTGTCAAAATAATACAAAGTACAATAGACATGGGCAATACAGACAAAGTGTGTGATTTAAGTCCGAGTGAATATCTTGAACAAACATTTTAGGGGTATCTTGCCACGGGGGTTATCTTGTTTTTCCATCTTTCATACAATGCTGCTGCAAAGTGTGGATGAAGTCCCACCAAGATGATTCTTACCTGATGTGCTTTGGAAGGCAGCAGTAGACATGTAGCTCTGCGATGGCATCAGAGAGACGGCTACCACAGCAGGATCTATGTGAGAGGCTGGCAAAGAGAACAAAGCAAAAAGGATCTATATTTGTTGAATAGATAGATGGGGCAGGAAAGATAACCGAAATATTGAAATAAAATTAACACAAAAACTGCAAAGAATAAGGTGATTATATGGAGAGGTCAGACTCTTCGTGCCATTTAATACGATATTTCTCCTCTAAAGTACGACTTGTTCACTGCACCGCTCTGCTACTTACGGTCTAATTCCAACATGGACTCTTGCAGGAAGGTGACACCGCCCTCTACAGGAGCTAGGACATCGTTGACGTCGTGGGGGTGGTTTGATTTGGGGGGAGGCATCTCAATTGGTTCAGGAGGGTTTGGTATATCAGTCACTTGTTGCTGAGAAACCTCACCCTGCCCTGACTGGTTGAATCCGGTCACCTGCAGAAGGTGAAAAAGTGACAAACTGTTGTTTTATGGTGATTCTCCAATAGGAGAGATTTTATTATCGTCTACGGATGGTGGGACAATCCGTTTAAGACAACCCTTAATTGTTGGAGAAGCTCGTGTAATTCACCACTGGAAACAACTGATCAAGCAGCTTTCAAAGAGATGACCTCAAGGGTACAGTACTTACCCTTGTCCAACCATAATATTATTTTAAATCGGATGTATATAACTCTGTTTCAAGGGGTACTCCTTGAAAACTTGACTTAACTTGCAGACTAGTGCAGTTTTGTTATGTTTACAAGTAACATCAACAACAAAAACAACAACAGATATATTTTCAACATTTGCTCGACATTTTGACGACCCTTCAGAAACAACAAACCTCAGGAGAGTCGATAGGATGGCTAGGATTGACTGAAGAGGCAGAATAGTCTTCATCTTCCTCTGTGGTTTCTATAGAGATGAAGAACAAGGAGGAAGAAGAGAGCTTGCAAAAATGTCATCTTTAAAAAAAAAACAGCTGGTTGTTCTGACGATGCAAAGTCTGTCATCCCCATACTGTATTCAAATAGGATTATGTAGGCAATGACACAAATACAATAACAAAATTTGGCAACGTAAGCCAACTGGCAGGGCAACAGAAAATGTCAGCACTTCCGGAAAAAAACATGGTCGTTGCAAAACTGCTTTTTTATTTTCTTTTTATGATGTATGAAACATGGTTTCCACATTTTTTAACAAATACAATTCAGACTTTTTCAAGATCAAACACACTTTCTGGGGTTTATTATATAGCCTACACACTAATCAGAACTTAAATGTTAGGCTACATATGGTAGGCCTAACAACTGCGACTTCCTAAATTGATGCTAACTCCCATCGTTCATTAGCGAGGAGCTCAAACAGCCATTAATTCCACACCGGGACTTTTCTTCTCATCACAGTTTGATTGATGCTGTTAAGTTTATTATCTCACAGTGCACCAGGTCAAGGTTCCACTAACACATCCAACATATGATCCTGAAGTTAGGCTAGTTTTCACTATAACATCCAACATATGATTTAAATGTTTGGCTAGTCTTCACCATAGCGTCCAACATATGATCCTGAACGTTAGGCTAGTCTTCACTGTAACATCCAACATTCAATTCTGAACGTTAGGCTTGTCTTCACTATGATATCCAACAAATGATCTGGAACGTTAGGCTTGTCTTCACTATAACATCCAACATATGATCCTGAACGTTAGGCTAGTCTTCATGCCTTCACTAAATTGCATGAAGTCTAGGAAAGAAAAAGCAAATCACAAGAGAGTATCCATCCAAAATTGACCCCCACCGTACAAGAATGTCCTCTTTTTTCCAAGAAAAAAAAAACTAATATGTTTAACTTTTCAAGATAATAAGAACTGTTCAAGTGATGACTTTCTCCAGAACAAAACTTTTCAAAATTCAAGAACTCTCACGACCCAGAAAAGCGTTTTTTTTTTCATTTTCCAGACTGTGTGGGTACCATGCATGTGGATCAAATGTGTATTTACACCCACATCTCAAAGAACATAACCACAAAGCCTATAGTATGATGTAACCCTACCTGTTATACCTAGTTCTGTATTTATAAGTACAGTGACAACACTAAGATTGTGAAGAGGACAAATACTGTATGCAGATTAAATATATACTGTACTGTTATCCATTGTCAAACTATATTACCTGCTTCCACTTGCTCTTCCTGGACTTCTGATGGTGCTGAAGGGGGATCTGTTTCCTCAGACGGGGGGTCAGGAATGTTATCCAGGTAACTACTTTTGTGTATTCTATTAACAAGTTCTTTCAAGTATTTATCTGATCGTCGGAGTTAAGGATCAAGATTTCTCTAAGCTGTTGACGGAGACTTAAATGTATAATTTTACCAGATATATCTTATAGTTGGCCATATCAAAGATTGATGCATGCGCCTGTAATACTCACTAACGAGACCACACCAGGTACCACAAATGATGGATACCTTGAGCAGTAAATTTTCTGCAGCCTCACTACTTCACCAGTATATACAGCACCTCATCAAATTAGCTGAACCTCACTACCTCTCCCTGAGCATACAAACCTCAGTAAAGCAACCCAACCTCACTCCCTCACCAGAGTCTGTATAGCATCTCTGTAAATATAAACCCAATTACTCTTCTTCAACCCAAACTTTACTACCAACCCACAGACTTAAGCACCTCGGGTAGCAAATTATCATGTCCATCTTCAACCGTGCATACAGCACCATTATAAAAAAGTACCTCAGCCTCCCCCTTACTCTTTGCAAAATTTGCGGTATAGGCTCCAGTTTGAGTATGCTACAGTGTGTTAGGATAATCGTTTTTGTCCCGAGGTAGAGAAGAAATCACGGATATTCCGCGAATTCACGGAAAAAGCTCATGCCTGTATAAACCTCCATAGATATACCAACTATACTGCCTCTGCCAGGACTATGCTAACCTCAAAAGTGACCTTAACTCCTGAATATTTTAGGGCAACCTCGCTTATCCAACACCCCATTACATTAATCCCAGCCTCAGTGCCGCGCATGGTGAGTGTCCCTCCCTCGCTTCTCAAACGTTACATTTTTAGAGGATACAGGTTGTTCCGCAGACTTCCGTTTCATCGCCCTTCAGGAATTTGTCCAGATGAACAGCTGCCTCTGCCATCTTACCATCGAAGCTAAAAAGTTGAAAAAGAATAAAAGGAAATCTTGGTATCAGAATGGAACTTGCTAAAAACAGAATAAATCTTGTTTTACACAGAAAGTTAAAGATTGCAAGTCTCAATCAGAACAAACAGCCCCCTGAGGGACTTTTGCAAAATTTTATAAATTAAAGAAAGTTTCTGATATCAAAACTTAGGTAATGGCTTTTTCGGCAAGATATTTAATTTCCTCTGATTATTAGCCCTTATGGTTTAAATCAATTGCAGGAGTGATACCTGTCCAACAAAACCATCAAATTGATCAAGTAAATCAGACATGGTTATAACATATTCTTCTGCACTTATGGAAGCCCCTTATACCGGGATGAGCCTGGGGTAAAAAAAAAATCATGGAACTTTGCAAAAAAATTGCGGTATAGGCTCCAGTTTGCGTATGCTACAGTGTGTTAGGATAATAGTTTTGTCCCCGAGGTAGAAAAGCAATCACGGGTATTCCGCGAATTCGCGGAAAAATCTCATGCCTCCTTATATACACGGAGCCAACAACTAATGCGACACTCTCCCGGTCTCACCTCTTCTTTGTTTCGGTCGTTTCAGCCCCTTCATCCTTCTCTTCATCGTCTCGTGATGGACTCACCAGGGGATAGAACTCGTCAAGGTAGGTAAGGTCCGTCTCTTCAAGTGACTTTGAGTGAAAATAAAAAAATCAAATTGGGGTGACCGTCATACTCATAGTAACGTGCTACTTTGCCCGAATTTCCCACAGCTTGTGAAAAGATCTTTTGAAAATACTTAAGGATTACCGATTCTGATTATTCATGCAAACAAGCCCACTGACTTATACACAAAAGCAAACTTCCTGGTGAAGAGAAAAGATAATGGATGTAGAAATTAACCCCATTTAAAGCATGTGAGAATGTTTACGGGCTGAAGGAACAGTCCAATGTCCGTCATTCCAAGTAATGGTCTGCTAAGATGAAACCAAACTAAAATACGATGGAACGACAAATGAACAACTTCAGGAGGGTCTGTGCAGGACAAGACTATTATTCCTTGTTACTACTGTTGACACTGTGAAACATTTAGCAAGGCTTAGGCATTAAAACAACAACAAACAGAAGTAGGGAGGTCAGTGTGGTCCCAATTATTGTTCTTTACCTCAGCTCCATTACTACCAGACAAGAAATCATTCCTAATGTGGTCCTGACCCATCTCTTTCAGTACATATAGCTAGGCTTAAGAGGCTTGTGAAAGCATTACAACAACAACAAACAGAAGTAGGGAGATCAGTGTGGTCCCAATTATTGTTCTTTACCTCAGCTCCATTACTACCAGACAAGAAATCATTCCTAATGTGGTCCTGATTCAGTACATATAGCTAGGATAAAGGGGCTTGTGAAAGCATTACAACAACAAACAGAAGTAGGGAGATCAGTGTGTTCTCAATTATTGTTCTTTACCTCAGCTCCATTACTACCAGACAAGAAATCATTCCTAATGTGGTCCTGACCCATCTGATTCAGCACATTCTGCAAGAGTAAGATGGTCTGTATCCTCTTCAAATCCTGCTCCTGTCGATGAATATTCTCTTTCTTCTCAAGTTTTTTCTTCGACTTACTCGTCTGAAGTGGAAAGCAAATCCATTATAATCTTAAAATTTTACCCTCAAGCCTGTCTACTTTTATTGAATTAGGAATTTCTGTATCAAACTGTAGGTCATTTGATTTCATATTGAATTAGTACAACCGGGGTGAATTTTTAATAGCCGTCAGAGTCGAATTTCTAATCGGACTAAGGTCGAAGGTCGTGTAATGGGGGTTTAGTTGTTTTCATCCAAAACAGATTGCATTGTAACTAAAGATCCTCAAATATCCAAAACAAAAGATTGGTGTCACCCTCCATCCCTTAAAAGATACCGACATAAAACAAAAAATTGATGGTAGATCTATGATCAACTTGAAGGGGAGTTTTACTGGCCCAATTCACCAAATTCACCAAAGTTACAGTACCCTTTTAACCTACAGTGTGAGTATAGGTCACTCTTTGTTATTTTGCTTTTTGTGTACATAACCAAATTTGCTGTTCAGGTAACCGAAAAAGTAAAAGATGGTTTTTCCAAGGGCCAACCTCCAAAGTAATAGTTAAAAGTTGGCCCAGACAATAAGCAGTAGTAGGTAAAGCACTGTAGCTATTGTGAAGATGAATCTATGTTTCCAGCTACCCTGAGCAATAATTCCCACTGAAAGAAACTATTCGTTGCAACATAGAAACGTTGCCAAGTAAAGAAGTCACCTCCAAAGAATATGATGACCTAATAGCAAACATAGTCAAACCAGGTTCAACATTTATTTACCTCATTCACGACAGTCTGAATGGTAACAAGGAACTCCTTGGCAAAGCTAAGATGGCCCTGCACCTCTTGGTAGTGAGATACTGCCTCTTGTTGGTCTTTGTTGAGGGCCTTGCCACCCTCTACCATCTCCTTGTAACCTTCTAGTTTAGTCTGTGAAAGAAATCATTAGACCCCCCCAGATGATCTTTTGATTATAATAATAATAATAATAATAATAAAATACATTTATATAGCGCTTAATACAGCGTTGAAAAGCGCTTTACAAAGTTGGAAAGAGACAAAGGAAAACAAGGGAAAAAAAGAAACTAGGAATCAAAAAAAAATGTTTTAAGTTGTCTAGAGCTTGAAAATACAGAGGGAGAGTCACAAACGTGAAATGGGAGTTTGTTCCAAAGAGAAGGCGCAGCTACAGAAAAGGCACGATTGCCACAAGGAGTGCGGGTACGTGGACCAGGAGTTAATTGCAAATGCGCATGATAGGGAGAGCGAAGCAAAACTGTAGTTGACCGACAATAATTGATATATTGAGGGGAAGCCCGTTGATCGCTTTGTAGCTGTGAAGTAGGATCTTAAACTGTATGCGCTGAGAGACGGGAAGACAATGCAATGAACGGAGTACAGGAGTGATGTGATCAAACCTATAAGTGATTTGTACTGTACTGTAATCGTCAATACCCAGGCAGTGTACTGTTAAGTTAATCGCTATGAGATTTCTCAGATTAACTAGCCTAAAAAAATCAGCAGTTCATTCCTTTGTTCCAAACTTCAATTATATGGTTAATGAGTCATCGAATCAGATTCCATCAAATTGGTCGCTTTTGAGATTTAACAACTGTTCTGTAGGAAAGTAGGCCAGTTCCTGTTCTGTTTAATGTTGTTGTTACACAAATTAATATATTGAGGAGTAACAGTGTTGGCTGAAGAGATTATATCATAACTTTCTATTTAGGTATTAATGTTGAAACAGTAAATACTGTACCTATCTGCCAAATGAGGTTGTTCAGCAATAGTCCAAACAGTAAGACTGGAGACACAAGGTGTAAATCTCTTACCACTCAGGAAGAGCAAGCTACATAAATTAACATTCACACTTCCATGCATTTGGTACATGATATTTCTAACAAAGCTGTTTATATGAATTACAGGTCACAGCAGGTGTGCAAGGGATATGTGAATTGCTTGTATATATATTTTGTCTTATCTAGCTTGTGCCATAGCCCATATAATAATGGCAAAAAACGTCTGTAATTGTTTGAACTCTGAAAGTACAAACCTAACCTACATATATTGACATGTACTATGTAGCTCTAAGTAGCATGGACACTTCGAAGTTCAGACACCTAAGCCTTGAAACACCCCAAAACTATAACTTCCTTTTATTGGCAAATATGTAAGTACTTGCTTGCAAACGGGTCATTTTGGAGAGAAAATAACTATAGCTTCGTATTTTTTCGTGAAATTGGCTCTTGCTGTAGGTTGTCATGGTGAAATCGTGGATTTCTTAGGGGTGTCCGAACTTTGCAGTGTTCCGAACTTCGCAATACTGACTATA
>KN883135.1:36449-62027 GCA_000934455.1 Apostichopus parvimensis | reverse complement strand
GTTTTGGGGTGTTTTAAGGCTTAGTTGTCCGAAATTGTCAGTGTCCATGCTAATACTATACTATTAAGGCCTAGGCCGAAGTTAGGTATAAGTTGCCCTAATTACACTATATTACAGTACATACCTTATCGTAGGTTTAACATTAGGCTACCATGACTTCTTTCTTTCTAGATAATCACAGTGAAGATATTTCTTCCAAAAACAACTATTGTATTGGGAGGCCTAGGGCCTAGGCAATCGCTTTATTTTGTTGGTTAGGTTGGGGTTGGGTGTCCCTAAACATCTAGTCTAACCCAACTTCCAACAGGTTATGTATGATAAGCAATCCCCAAGGACAGCTACCACATCGGCCTGGATAATAGCAATTATGTCCCGGACTGCAGGCATTATATTAAGTTTACTGCAACATGTGCATGTGGGTGAAGTCAAATGGCTTATTACTTACACTTTACGTTGGGTACCAATTTGCAGTCTCAGACCATTTGAGATTTTGTTGATAATTAGAAGACAGTTTTAGATTAGAAAACATGGATGTTGCCTGGATAGATAACCCATCTTATTGTAGCCTGCCACAGTTCAAATCCATCACATTCCAGATGCTATGTTTCTCAGTTGTAATGCCTTTGGCCCTTATCCACGACACCATTGTAGTAGTAAGTTATTTTGAGGGATATCTTGGGTTTAAACTGTTGCCTTGAATCATGGTGGGCCAGGCAATTGTTATAGTTAAGGTACTCAGTAGCCATGCTTTTATGATTACATGTATGTATTTGTATGTATTTTAGATCCTCCTGCAAGCAGGAACTTGCAAAGAAGCCTCATTGGCTTATCAAAGCTGCAAGCAGTCAGTTCTAAGTCAGTCTCTTACATTCATATTTAACGTCCATGATTATGAATTGTCAATTGTCAACAACTCTGTAACTGGACGACATACATTAATCTTGGAGTGACTTGAACCGGGGACCTTATGATTGGAAGGCACCTGCGTAAACCACTGACCTAACACTCCCTAGCTAACGCTTCCCACATTAGATCTTAATAATCTGCAAAGTATATTATGTTTAAACATTTGTGATTCATTTGTCCCATATTCTGCTTTACATTATGACGAGGTTATAATTAACTGAACTTGTGCATTACATCATGTACTCAAACTAAAAGTTGATTGTCTTGTCTCTTGCATGCAGCTTTGTTTGATGTGAATACAAGTAGTCATGGGCTCAGATGATGGTAACGCAAAGAAAGTCAAACGGAAGAAAAGAAGAAGTAAGCAAAGTAGGATTCATCCCTCAGACTCGGAGGCGAGTAGAGAAGAGTATACTATCGATAGTCATGGCAACCAGAGTCTTACCATTGAAGGGGAGGTTAATGACAGTGGGGATTCCCCATCAAGTAGCAATCTACTAATTAAACCTAAAAAATCTGCAACGCCATATAAATCATCCATCCTCAAAGCTGCAGCAGTGACTTCTTTCCTAGGAAATGGTGTCACCAAAGGGGTCAAAGCAACATCTGAAGCTGGAAAGACTGCGGCCGACGATGGCATGAGAAATGTCATGGCCGCTAAAAGGGGAGCAAAAAAGTTCTTGGCCCTTGGGAAGAGACAGAAACAGAAGAGCAGTAAGTATTCTCAAAATCAACAAGAATGAGAGTTGCATATCCTTGTATGCTCACTGTTCTCCCTCTATCTTTCTTGTCCTTTCCGATATATGTTACATTTGTTCTATTTGGAATTCAATACATATATATATATATGTACAAGTGTGCAATCTTTAAGGTACAGTAGATGCCCGGGCTTCGAGGCAACTTCTTCATCGAAATGAAATTCTTTGCTCTGTTCACAGTAGTAGTAAGTTTGCCAAGTCAAACTTTGATGATTTTTAATTGGTGTAACAGTTCACTTAATTTTCATTTTGTTAGGTCAAGTACTACAAAACCCTCATAGATCACATTTTTATCGACAATTGTGATCCGATGTCCAAGTAATATCAAGAAATAGATACCAATTATGTTAAGACTGATAAACTTTTCCTTCAGTCACTGGTTTCTGCATGTGTAGCTACAGCTTTAACTTTAACTTTAATGTTTTTTTGTTTTTTTTTGTTTACGTGTTCACTTTTTATCCATGATGTCCTTTTCCTTGGTGAGTACTGTGATATTACATACTTTAATATTCATACCAGTTTAATTAACTTAACTAACATAAGTAAATGAACGACTGGACACTGACCAGGAAATTTTAAAACAATGGAAAAGATCTAAGAAAATGTTGGCTAAAATGGGATTTGAACTAGTGACCTCAAGTTTACAAGCCCTGCAGAAGGGAGATGGTGCCCTATCAGCAAAGGATGTATGCTATGTATCGGGATCGCCACTAACTAAAGGGCTGACTCGCTCGGCTGGCAAAAGTGCAGGGCTTATAACCCTGAGGCCTGGTTACTGGTAATACAAACCTGTTGTAGCCAAATATTTCTATGCTTCTTTTTACATGAACTAACCCAACTTAATGGACTATGACACTTCTTTGTTTTCTCTGACAATTTCCCTTTTTATTTTCTCTCTCTAATAGTCAGCTCATATTTTTAATGAATCAATAATAGTTTAGGATGATTTCTTATGTGTGGTTTCATTTGTTAAAAGCATTCTCCTTGCCATAAACATTTAGATACTAAAGTATCAAACTCATTCCTCTTAAGCTTGTTCAGAGAACTATCATGTTCAGAGAATGACAAGACTTACAGATCATTCTTTCTCAAATCCAAATATTTATACTGATCAGTATGATTAACTTAGTTTTACTTTTAACTCAATGGTAAGGCTCTCAGTGTATCAGACCTTGGAAATAATTTTCATTCAAGAGACATCCACACTTACAAGTAGATATCAAAGGACCATGCAGGGGAAAAATGCACAGCATTGCTCACATATCAAACTAATTACATATTCTGTATTTAAATGCCAGAAGACATGCAAACAAATGAAAGAATTTCCAAAAAGAACTTTGTTGTTCCCCTAGAGCTCCTAGTTTGATCCCTGAGCTCTGCATTGTTGACAATTGTGGTCATGTTGTAAATGGTAAAAAGTTCAAACATCATAGAAATGTTTTTCACCTTGACATGAAGCTTGGAGGGAGATTTTTGCCCCCCCCCCCCCCTTGATCTCAAGAAGAGAAAACAAATTCTCTTTTATCCATTTTGAAACTTGGATAAGTTTCACATTAAACTCCTTTGAAGTAGAAGACATGACATATTATATATCTATCAGTGAAATGTGCAAGAGTGTCAAGCCATATGGAAGATTCAAAAGTCTATTTACTTGAATGCATTGAGAGTTGTACATAATGAATCACTTTGTTTCTCATTTTCTGCACAAAACTGCACAAAAGAATTTACTAAAGAAAACTTTTCTATTAATTTCAATTATAGTTCTTGAAACTATATAATGTGGTAAAGGGTTTTACTAACACAGATATCATTCACACCTACTCTGAACATATATTGTATGCACAGTAATTGAATATTTGATGTATGAAATAGAGATAATGACACAAATGGGGAAATTACCTGTCAAGAAGGAAAGAAGGAGGGGGGTTGGGTTGTGGAGTAGGGTCGAGGGGTTGAAGATTTACATAGTGATTCAGATCAGGAAGTAGCTAAATTGAAGTAGGAAAGGAAATTATTACATAGGTAGCGGAGAAATATCCATATTGCTTTTAATGAATTATGCTGAATTCAAAGTTATCATAAAAATAGATATTGTGATTCCAGCTGAGGCATAGGGGTTGTTCCCAGTTTTGCAAAAAGCCTAAAAATGCTCCGTTCTAATAATTTACAGCTGCCCTTGTAAGCGGTACTTTGTTAGTTTTTGTGATAACAAAGTGCCCAGTTCATTGTTTGAAATGTACCATATTGTTATAAAAATACAAACGGAAAAAGTGCCTTATTGTTGAGAAATTGATGAAAACAAAGTATACAGTAATTAAAATGTGTCTCTTTACTGAACAACATTCAAATACTGGAATTTGTGGTACAAAATGGAAGGAGGATCTGAAGTTAGAGGTAACTTTATTGTTAGCCCCATCAACTTTACCAACTGTCCAACTTTACCAACTTTACCAACTGTCTGTCCCAGATTGAACCCCCTTCCACCACCCTTGTATGAAAAGAAAGTGGTTTACTCTATTGGACATATCTGCATTTATTCCCAGGTGGTTTTTTCAACTACAAACTCACCTCTGCAGCCTCAACCATGACAGGAATAGATGACCCAAACTCAGCGTCGATCTCCAACCTCAGCGATCGCAACAAGGATTTGATTGGCTACTTTGCTGGTCTGGCAAAATCTGATGACCCAAACGTACAAGTGGACCTGGATCATATCGAAGATCTAGTCCGAAAGGGAGCAAACATCAACTGTACAGATAGGTTTGGACAGAATATACTTCATGAGGTGAGTCACTATTCAAATCTAAGGCAGGGGGGCGGGGGTTGGGATTGGGGAAGGGGATGAGATCAGGGTGGAGGGACTAAGAGCATCCGAATAGGCACTGTGTCAAAAGTTGTATTGTTAAGGAGCTGCAGTATCACTGTTGTCAGGTTGCATAGGTTACAACCCATTTGTGTTTCTGGCATTTTTTATTCTTTGACACTTGCAAAAGGTTCATGGTGGATTAACTTCATGCTTGGTCTTTGGATGTGGATCTATCTTATTGAGTACAAAGAGTTTATAGTCTTGCACACTCAAGGCCCTTATAAGCTTTTATACTCTGTGCTTCTCAAATGGTTTCCAAACTTGGTCATTTTCTCTGTGATTTATACTAGGAGATGACTTTTGCTTTGGCAGTAAGTTTTGAAAATATTTCACAGTGTATTAACATTATCATGTAGAGCTCTCATTCATATTAAAGGGATAGTTGGTGGCAGAGCTGATTTGCTAACTCAAAGTTGGAAAAAGCAAAATATCCTTTGATTCATACATCTACTGTATGTGTCTATATTTCACATAGGAAGACTGTTCTTTCTTGATATTGAACTTACATATTTGTAATAATAATTCTATTTTGTAAAATCTTTACCAGTGGATTAAGTGGTTGATGCCTGCAAGGGAATGCTACAAATGAGAACTGAAAAATTCTGATCTTTTCTGGTTCTCACTTAATTCTTGGACAAATTTAACTCACTTGCTCTAGATTAGTCAGATATTTATTGGGAATTTTGAGCAAATTGGCAGGGAATCACAAAACAAATGTGTCTGTTGGGAATTCCACTAAAGATTTACAATGTCACTGTAATCACTGAAATGTCACTTATTGCTTTGCATTTGTCTTTCTTTGTTTCTTCCCCCTCTTGACCTGAATAGGTTGCTAGAACCTGGGAAGTTGAAATAGCTGAATTTTTAATCGACCAAGGTATTGATATAAACCAAGGTGACGCTTACGGCAGGACTCCCTTGCACGTTGCTGCAGCAGTCGACTACCCGGATATGATCAAACTACTTTTGGAAAGAGGAGGTAAAAAAATGCTTAAAATGACAAATTATTAAAGAACCATGTAAAAAGAAGAAGAAAAAAAAAGCTGCAGCAGCTGCAGTATCCAGCTCAGTTATGATGACTCAATATCAAACAATAGAGATTATTTCTGCAGAGAGGCTGCAATGCCTATTATGTGAGAAAAGGCTGTGGAGGACAATAGGTTATATATATCCTACTCAGTCTGGCTGCATAAAGCTGCAGCCCCCTCAGCTTCTTACTTTAAACATGGTGCCTAACATGAGAAAGCATGAAGATAGCCTATAGTGCAATCGATTAAATAATCAATGTAAATAGATGCTAGGCCTAGTACTAGATACATTAATGTAGTGACTGTATATGATATTGCATTCACTGAATGTAAAGGGTCGTCTGCTAGATTCAGTACCATGTGCTTTTCCACAACAATACCAATTTCTTGGAAATGCTTTATTAACTAAACTCTGATTTTTTATAGTTTTAGTTGTCACCATGTGAATTTTGCTTTACTTGCTTATATGTGTACCCTTCAGGTAAAAAGACAATGTTTGAAGTTATATGGACTGGCCGCCTACCTTTCGGTTCACTTTGAAAAGTTGTAAAATAACAGTATCAGTTAACAGCAACAGAAGCAAGATGGCAGGCTGTATAGTGTGACAGTATTGTATTTCTCGGTTAGCAAAATATTGAATTATGGTATTTAACAACTTTTGTTTTGACACAATAAATTCTTACATTGCAGACAATAATTTAGTGGCTACTATTTTGTATTAGCTAGTACACAGGTTCTGTAGACAGTGGTTGTAGTCCACTGTTAATTATAATTTCCTATAAACATTTAAATTATTCGTTGCTCCCATTCATGTTCTTTCACCAGCTGACATTGAATGTCTTACCAAAGGAGAGAACCAGACACCGCTACATTTTGCTGCCAGAAACGATGCCTGCGAAGCTCTGAAGTTGCTGGTTAAAATGAAGGCCAACCTGCACAGCCGAGATTACAAGGAAAGGACACCACTGCAGGTCGCTGCAGAGTTAGGTATCAACGGTCATCCTTGTTGTTGAAGGGAAATAGGAAGATATAGAGGGTGTCATGACTTTAACTGATAACATAATTCATGATGCTAACAAAAAAACACATTATTTATCACTGTTTATTTCTAGGTAAGGGAAGGGTTATAAAAAGTTAGTCCAAGAAGACAACATGTTCTATCAAATTGCTACGTTTGTTAGAAAGGAAACTTTCGAAAAGTGTTTTCACAAATTAGGGATTTGGATATAAACGTTTGGCTGGATGGAGGACAGAAGAGGGGAAGCTGTGTCATATGGACACAGTGGTGGGGGGAGGGAGGTGGGGAATCAGGCATGTGAGGCTGTTTCGATGAGAATTAAATTAAGAGGTGTAAATAACAAGTTTTGCAAGTTAAGGCGGTCTAGAGGAGGAGTGAAGCAGGAATACAAATTGTTCTATTCCCCCTCCACATCCATAGTGACACCACTCTCTCTGATTATGTATCCCTATAACATAGAAACGTTATGGCCATTCAACCGATTGTTCGTATAATTTGAAAGCATCGACGGCCTCATTCTGTCTTTTGTGTAGATCGCAGCGAAACAGCCAAGCTTCTCCTTCAGCTTGGGGCAGATGCATCTGATAGCGACATTGCTGGACAGACAGCCTTGGTATTAATGATCACCAAAATGCCTGCTGTGGTGAGTTTGATATAGCAAGTAATGTAGTAGGCTATTAAGCCTAACCACCAAAGGACAGATCTGTCTAGTATTAGCACTCAGACCTGATAAGAGGTAGTAAGTGGGTACAGCCCCAAGGATCAGGGTCAATTAGTGGGTCTGGGAAATTTGGGATAAAGAATAGTTTCAGTTTCATAATGTACTTAAGGAACGACTGAAGCTTCAGAACAGGGGTAGATGACATTATTTTCCTTGGGGGGGGGGGGTGGAGGGGGCATACCTGGTTCTCAAGACCACTGTTGGTATCACTTTAAATGTCTAGTGTTTACTCTGCTGTACTTTGAGTTTCATGTGAACGATTTTGTTGTCTCTATTGTTTTAGTCGAGAAAGTTCTGTTAAATTTTGTTTCTTGCATCAGAGAGTCTGCAGTTTTCATAAGTTTTGATAAGTTACAAGCACGATGCAAAGCACTGCTTCAAACTGATAATTGAAAAAACTGTAATTTGCTGAAAGCAAACAAGCAGCAAATTAAATAAATTCTGGTAATTCTTTATTAGATTTATGGGAAGTTGCCATACATGCAAAAAGGATTTTCTTTGTGATTCAACTCTAAATGCCTTACTGAAATACAAGGTTTGATCCAACATCTTAAATTCCAGTGAAATATTTGATGGTTTGTATTTTCAGGCCAAGCTTGCTCTGGATCAGTTTCACAAGCTGGATCGTGCAAACCGTCTCCAGTATTATAATATCAATTATATAGAACCGACAAAACCGGATGACCCAGAGCCAAGGAACAAAACAGCAGTAAGTATCATCGTTGTTAACTGGTTTGTGTATGACTTGAGGGATTCGATTTCTGACCATGGATGGGAGTAACCAAGAACATTATAATTACATCAACTATACAGCGAATCTACAAAATCTAACCACCCAAAGCCGAGGGTACAAAACATCCATAGGTATCAATCAACCTTAAATGGTTTGTCAATAAATTTGAAGATTTGATGGGATATGCAGTAACCACCTGCAGTATATTAGGTTGACTATAAGGTACAAAAAAGCAGTAAGTATCATTGATAAATGGTTTGTTAACAATTTAGGGTCATATTTTATAGGATGTATTGGATTAAATCACCTGCAGTATATAAGGTTGACTATAAGGTACAAAACAGCAGTAAGTATCATTGATAAATGGTTTGTTAGCTCATACCAGCATGCTGGTGTGAGCTATTGTTACAGTGCGGCGTCTATCACTCTATCACTCTATCACTCTATCCGTCAACAATTGGTAAAACCGCTCCCACTCGCACAGTGTTTGATGGAATTTCATGAAACTTGGACACAAGGACCATTGGGTATAGGGCCATCAGAGATGGTCCGAAATTTGGGGTCAAAGGTCACTTGTGGGCCGTAATGGGCCATTTTGTGGAAATACGCAAAATGCTTCTTCTCCTACAGATTCCATGGTACAATGTTGAGGGTTTGTCACGATAGTACTATGGTAGTTTTACCTTCAGGGTGTTCATGAATTTGAGATCAAAGATCAACTAGGGGTCTTTTGTGGCCCGGGCCGCGGCCCTATATTTTCAAATTGCTGCCGTTCGTACAATGTATGGCCAGTTATAATGAAACTTGGTCACAACGTTCCTCGGGATGAGGGTTACGAGGGGTGTTCGGAAAATTGAGGTCAAATGTCATTTAGGGGGTCATCGGGGGTCATTCTTTGTAAAATTTTCAAATATCTCAATCTCTTCAAGATTTGATTGATCACATTCAAAGTTGAACTGATGATTGTTGGATTGTGTATGAATAAAGTGATGCCTAATAATTTTTGGTCAAAAGTTAATTAATTACAATTAATCCCCATTGTTTAAAAAAATCTGAGCCTTCACCTTTTTGCCAAAGCTCCTTTAATTTGTTGCCCAGTCTCTGCAGTGTTTGTTTACATTTGTGGTTAAGCTCTGCAGAGGCTGTTAGTGGAATTAAAGCAGGATTGGGAGTTGTTATTAACTGTTGAACTGTAAGCATGAGAGCCCTATAGCCAATCAGCACTTGCCGATTCTTAGAAGTCTTTGTATGTAGGCAGCCAGCCAAAATTTTGGGAAGGCATGCTTGTGAAGTTATGTCTGCTCAGGTAGAGGGGAGAAAGTTTAATAGGGTAGGTCAGTGGTATGTTTGAGAGAGTGGGTAAAATAGGATTTAAAGGGGGAAAATAGGAATTATAGCCAGTGGTGTGGCCAGGATTCTGCTAATGGAGGGGGGGGGGGGTTATCACCGTTTTGAGCTAGGGGTATAAATTTGTCTTTGAACCTAAAATGTTTGGCCTCATGGGCCGAAAATTGGTGGAATCTGAAAAATGGCCTGAAATTTGGTGGGCCATAAAGTTTTGTGGGCCCTACATTTTTGAGCTCAAAAAGGTATGAGCTCTGCACCATTGGTGCTCTAGTTAATAATTTAGGGTCATATTTTATAGGATGTATAGGGATAATCAGCTGCAGTATATTAGGTTGACTATAAGGAGCCTAGAGAATTAAAGAACACAAACAGTAGTAATCAGTTTTTTTGGAAGTCAAAAGAGATTGTTTTGTTTTCCTTTTATGAATATCATTTTGTTTTTATTTCTAGATGTCAGTGATCGTCCAATTCAACCAGCTGGAGCTAATTATGCATCCTGTCATTCAACGACTAATCGACATCAAATGGAGAAAGTTTGGCAAGTAAGTCACCATGTTATGCTCTAACAAAGTCATAAGGGGAAATATATCTCAAGTAGCTAGAATAGTGGCAAGGTTTTATCCTAATGAAGAAACATTGGTACTGAATTATAACTTGAAAAAAGTAAAATAGTAAAATAGTAAAAAAGTAAAAAAGAAAAGAGTAAAAATAAAATATTTGAAATTATAAATATTTCTTTAAATCAGAGTGGGAGCGCAAGGGGTGACTGTAGGGGGGTGTGAAACCATGGGCATAACCAGAACGAAGACCCCTCCCCTACTGTGCAAATTGTTCATCACAGCTGGTGAAGGAGAGTGGAATTTTTTTTTCAATTGCTAAGGGGTGAGAATTGTGGAAACGGTTAAATAACACTGCTATTAATGATCTTTTATTTGAGGTTTAAACACATTTTTGATATTCTTCAGATAAAAGTAAATTTTATTTATCATTATACTTTGTCTTTACCACATAGCATTCTCTCTTTTTGATTACTTGCCGAAGGCCGCAGGAATCTATGCGATGGTGATGGCCTGTGTGTGTTTGTATGTGTGTGTATGTGATGCCTTGGTTTGTAAAACACAATATTTCAAGAAGTAACTTTAGTATGTTGGTGCCCTTGGTGAGCAGATGATCCCTATTCTTTTTCATGGTGGTCAAAGGTCATTTGAGGTCAAGAGTTGTCAAAGTCTGAGAACTTTGAAACTGTGATATCTTCAGAAGTTGCTTGAACTTCAAACTTGGTATGAACGTAGCCGTTGCTAAAAACATGACTACAGTTTCCCTTGGGGTCAAAGGTCATTTAAGGTCAAGTACAGGTTACAGTCAAAATAATTCTGAAGTTTGTTTGGTTGACCTTCAACCCTCTTTGCATAGGTACGAATTAATCAATTCTGCAAGACTTGCCATTTCTGCTCAGCAATTCAGATTATTGGAAAATCTTGTATCTAAAGATTCTTCTCTCCACCCAGGGGTTAAATGGGTAACTGTGAGGTAACTTGTCATTGGGCGCAGTATATAACTGCTGCCGACTGGAGGGATTCTCTCTGGGACAGGTTATCATTGACCAGAGGTAATTTAACGTCTGTAAAGTGCTTTGAAACCTATAGCGCTATATAAAAAGCAAATATTAAAAAAAGCAAATATTATATTGGCAAGGAATCACTAAGTCATTTGACTTTCTGGTTGTTTTCCAGGTGGGGTATCTGTAAACAAGTCGTTCTGAATTTGATTTTCATTTTCCTCTGGACTGGCCTGGCTGTATCCCTGGACTCCGACTTGCGGAAAGATTACTTTAAAATGGCCATCTCTGTGAGTTCTCTGGTGTTTATTCGATGTTCTTTGGCTTGATTCATAGAAAGCCTATTTATATGACAATTACATACTTAAAAAACAGCTTTCATGAATAAAGTCTTAAATATGCAGGCCACTGGCCATATTTCTTGGGCAAATCAAGAATTTAAATTCTTTCTGCATAATCAGTAGTTGCTTAGTGATGCTTAAGGATAGAAGTGATAGACATGGCTTCAAGTTTGAATATTGTGGTTGCAACAGTTGTATTAAAATATGTTCCCCCCCCCCCCCCCCCCCACACACACACACACCTTTAATCCCTCATTCTTAGTCATCTTGTTTTTGTCAATACTGAGTAAGACAGGTTCTTTGTTCTTTGTTTGCAGTGTGTGGCAGTTTTGTTGACGTTAAGTCAAATTTACTTGGAGCTGTTAGAATTCTACAATTCCAAGAAACAGTTTAAGGTGAGTTAATAATAGAAACTGCTCTTCTGCTGAATTTTTCTTTTCATACTTTCTACTTTATTGCTAGGCTTGACATTTTTATGTTATATAATTCCCAAAATAGAAGAATTACACTCAAATATTGTCAAGTGGCTTTCTGAATACTCTACTCAATCAATTCAGTCGACTAATAAATTAGTCAGTCAGTTAATCAATTAGGCATTATTCAATTAAGAAAACAATCATTTGATTAATCAGTATTATTCAACCAACTAATAAATTCATCAATCAACCAACTGATCATTCAATGAACATTAAATTAATCACTCACCCAATCAGTCATTCAGTTAATCAGTCAACCAATCAACCAACCAATAAAAGTATCTTTCGATGAATCATTAAATTAGTCTATCAACCGATCAGTCAATCGATCTATTATTCCACCAACCAATATATGAATCTTCCAGTCATATAATAAATCAATCAATCAATCCATTGATCACTCCTCCAGTGACAAATATAATATCTTGCAGCTCAAAGAGTGGTAGAAACACAAAGACTAGTAACTGCTGAAGTAGTACAGTATTTTTTTATGATATTAAACATATTAAAACAAGTACAATCCACTGATTACATTATCTTACCCAAATGTAACTATAGGAAACTGGATCATCCACACATTTTATTCGTTTAATATCTTGATGACATCCCGTCCCAATGTGTCCTAGTGATCTCACAAATTAATGTACTCTGTTATCTTAGAAATGGAAGGAGTGGAGGTCATCCGAGGTGGAAAAGGACATGAAGTTTTGTCATCCAAGATGGCCGCAGGAAGAATCTTACCTTCTAGAAGAGATTAAGAATATCAACCAACAATCACCAAGATATTTCTCTGAATTTTGGTAGGTTGAGTAAAGTCTTACAAAGTTACAAAGATCCCTTATGGTTGATGGTTTTTAGTAGTATTAATCATCAGCTTGGTATTTAATCTTACTTTTTGTGGAAATTACTTCGACTGGTTTATTCTTATCCCTGATGAGTCTTCCTGTAGTCAGCAGTGTGTTACTTAGCACTATCAGTATCGCTAAACCAATCATCAATTTGATTTTAATGTTTTTCCCACAGGAATTACTTTGACTGGTTTATCTATTTATCCCTGATGGCTCTTGCGGTGGTCACCACCGTGCTCACGTTCGTTCCGAACCTATTGGTCTCAAGAATACATAAAAATGTTGCAGCCATCGTAATCATCTTTGTCTGGCTGCGGTCCATGAAAGTTATGAGAGGTTTCAGAGCTCTTGGTAAGCTAACCTTTGTCCCCTTACAACATGACCGAAAGCGGTTCTTTGTATTTCACTGTACTAAAATTGTATTAGCACATACATCCCCAGACTATGTTAATCCATAGACAAAATTTTAAAAGAAATGGTACTCTTAAGGCACTCATGATAAAAAAGATTAGACAAGGCAGTACGTGATGCAAGTCAAATAAGTTTGAGATTAAACCAAAGATTTCTTTCTGTGTGATGCTTTCCCTTCAAAATTACATAATAGGGTCATTTCTACTTTATGGCCTTTGTTGCATTAATTTTGTTTAATTAGTGATAAAGTTGGATCCTGTCCAATCCTAAATTTATTTCTCAAAAGAAATGTTAATTATTTTATATATTTGACATTTCACTGTGAGATACTGTATATCAAAGAATAGTAGAGAGTTGATTATTCAGTTATCCAATAATGCACTGTTGAATAGTTAAGTTATTCAATATTCAATAAGCCAGTTGTGCTAATACCTGTCTAAACTGTACTTCAATATCATGCTCTCAGCACTGGTATTGACAGTACAAACAGTTCATAACCTTGATCTGATACTGCTCGTACTGACAATTTGAATGCTCTGAAGCGGGGCATGACACTACAGTATAGAAAAAATTGTCCCAACTGGTTTTTCAATGTTCATAATACATTGTGTTGAAGTTTCAAATGAGTGAATATAGTGTTCAGTTAAGTTCAGTTCAGCATGTTGCATGTTTGTGCAGCTTTTCATTGACACAACCCATCAGATTTCCATTAAAAAACAGAAACTGGCATTTCGACTTGTATGTGATATGGAAAAATAGAAGAAAAAAAATCCAAAACTACAAAAAAGGGTTCCTCACTTTGATGAATTAAATTTTTTAATTATCTTCCTGTTTTTTTTTTTTTTTTCTCTTTCATTTTAAATCTCAATATGCAGGATATTGTTTTACAATGTGATATCATTCAGTCTTGTAATTGTCCTTGTTGACTTTCTTCCTTTCAGGGCCATTCATTGTGATGCTGGGACTGGTTGTCAAGGACATTGCTATCTTTGGATTTCTGTACTTTGAGTTTTTCATTCCATACGGTGAGTCAAAAATGTGGGGCAAGTCTAAATGTAGGACAAAGTCTAGATCAAGGAAAAGGTGAAACCACAAAGAGCTTGATGTTCTTACTTTGTTGAATGACCTTGGTGGTTTTTGAAGGTCAGACGGTTGATAACATCTCCAAAAATTCCTTTTACAACTGTTCTTTAAGAAGCTTATATTTTAGTCACAATTCTTTTTGTCCTTTTTCAACATACACATGATAATTTTATGTGATTTCCTCATTAGAGGCAGCTGTTTAACTGTACAATGTGATAAGTATTGCTAATCTGTGACTACAAACTAAACAAAGCTTATTGCTAGTGTTTGCATGTGAATGATCATGTCCAATTTCGTTGCCAGTCGGAATATTCCACTATTAAATAGGGGTGTTTTGTCATACTCAAAATATTTTGAGGACGACACCTCACATTCCTAACCTATTTCATTTTGTGAATTAAAATAAATTTATATAATTTTTAATCCCTAACCTATGCCGACCTTTTACCATTGTTAAACTCGACACCTCCCTAATATTGAATGGTATTGTCCAGAAGAAACAGACTTAGCAATGAATGGGACATGTTTCCATGAAAGTCACAGCATATGTTTGGACATTGGTTTGCCTTAAAAAACAACAATTATTAACCATATCAATTTAAATATTGTATAACCATTCGTTTAAATTAGTTTTTAAACAGTTATCTTAGTTACAATTTTATTCATGGAATTTTCTTTCTATCAGATTCAAGTTGCAGTTTTGAGCTTCATTTTTCTTCCCTTTTTGTTCTTTTTTGTCCAGCCTTTGCATTCTGGATGACCTTTGGTGGAGGTCAAGGTAACGTGACCAGCATGGCCACAGTTGACCAGCTCACTTACAGCTTGTTCCGTCTTACCCTTGTGGACGAATACCAGTACGATGTAAGTAAACGCTGATGCCTGTATACTCTAGAAATGTCTGAAATGTAATCTATAAGATGCAAGTAAACACTGATGCCCTTATACTCCCCTCCCCACACCCTCCCCACACCCTCCCCACACCTCCCCACACCCACCCTCACACCCCAAAGCTAAAAAGGCTCTATAGGAATAGTCACCATGCTGATGTCTTTGCTTTCTATCCCGTTATAGCCAAACGTTAATGTTCTCTTCTCAGATTTGAGTTTTTCTGAAGTACGTGACAAACTGGAGGTGTATTTCTCACTGTAGTTTATCAAATTTTTCATAATTTATTTCTTCTCAGGAAATGAGGGAAGTCGATGTAGTAATGACATACATCCTGTGTACGACTTTTCTGTTCTTGTCTGCCATTCTCTGTATCAATCTCTTCATTGCATTGTTGTCCAACACTTTCCAAAGGTGAGTCAGAGATAAAGCTGGTCTTAATTTTAGAGGCCTCTCCTCTTTGGCCGCATTTATATATTATATATTTAATTGAAGAACCAAGACTGCTGTATGAGGTTCACAGTAGGACACACTATTCAAATCCAGAGTAAACTCACTCTTTGTCAGACCTTCTTCTGACCAATTTTCCAGTTGGACGAGTTAACAAGGACAGTTTGTCCTTAGGGCACACCTGCAAAATGCAATGTAAACCATTCCTGTGATGTTTTTCAGTATTGCTGGAATTGTCGATTCAGTGTACTTTTCGAGGCTGATGTTTGTGAAAGTTGAACCAGGTATCGTGGTACTTGTAAAAATATAATAATCATTCTTGTTTAATTGTGTATTCCAAACTGTGATATCATTGGTTTAAAATTGCTACAATACATGGTTCTTCTTTCAAAAACATCAGCATAGAAAAGTACACTGAAGTTGCAGTCATATTTATTGATGTATGATGTAATGTATCACAGCAATGGAACATTGTATTTACAAAATATGTTAAATATCCTCTGCTTCCCCCTCATACCACCCCACCCCCAAAGAAACTATCCCCAACCCCCAATTGCCTGTCTTACATGTGTAGCCATGATTAACTGTAATGTCCCAGTGCGTTGGCTATTTTGATGTGAATGGTAGATTACATTCCTACCCCTATGTCCCCTCTCCCTCTGCCCTCTTTCTTCCCCTATGCCCCTTTCCCTACCCCTATGCCCCTTTCCCTACCCCTATGCCCCTCTTCCTACCCCTATGTCCCCTCTCCCTATCGCTATGCTCCCTCTCCCTACCACTATGCCTCCTCTTCCTTCCCCTATGCCCCTCTTCCTACCCCTATGCCCCCTCTTCCTTCCCCTATTCCCCCTCTTCCTTCCCCTTTCCCCCCATCCTCCCCACACTCACCCTGATGACCCATCTAACCAACCCTACTTCTAACATCTGTCCATAAATAAACTGAAGTTATTAAGGCATTACTTTTTCTTCTCTGTACAACTTATTAGGATTTATGACAACGCTACCTCCAATGCTGTGATGCAGCAAGCCTCCATCATCTTGAATATTGAGGAAGGAATGCCCAAGAAGAAGAGGAAAAAAATGAGGAGATACATTCATGAGAATTGTAGCCCAGAGGCCCTGTTTTATGATGATGATGTCATAAGTGAGGATGGAGAAGAACTAAAACTCATGACATTTCAGATAAAGGTTTGTGATGCCTTCTGCTGCTCTTCTTCTGTCTAGGGGTTGTGGGGGATGAGGGGATTGGGGAGGCATGTTTTTCCCTAGCAAGTGAACATGAAATTTAACATCCTTTCATGTTCATGCAGTCATCATGGCCTCTGTTATCATGTGTGTGGGAGGGGGTTAGTGCCAAATTAGTCAATATTATATTTCAAGAACAGAATGTCAAAGCAATGCTATACTTGTAAGGCAGTTGCCTCCTCATGTGTGGATGCCTCCTCATGTGTGGATGCCTCCTCATGTCTGGATGCCTCCTCATGTCTGGTGCCTCCTCATGTCTTGATGCCTTCTCATGTGTGGATGCCTCCTCATGTCTGGATGCCTCCTCATGTCTAGATGCCTCCTCATGTGTGGATGCCTCCTCATGTGTGGATGCCTCCTCATTTGTGGATGCCTCCTCATGTGTGGACGCCTCCTCATGAGTGGCTGCCTCCTCATGTGTGGATGTATCATCTGTGTCTGTTGTGGTGTTAAGAGATGTCTGTCCTGTGGGGTTAGCACCAACTAGTAGCCAATGGAGAGAAGTTCTATAGTTTCCAGGGAAGCAAATGTTAAGCTTAAAAACGATAATATCAAAGGAGACCAAACTGGATGTAAACAAGACTGCTTTCTCATTAAAACTATGACAGTAGGTAAATTTCTGGTCTAACAAATGGAAGAAAGGAAGCCCCGGAACTTTTGTACTAAGAGTAGCTGTGAGTCATATCACAATTTAGCAATATAAATGTACCAAAATACCGTTTTGTAAACATCTTTGTCTATTTCTGTTCTTTATCTGGACAGGAATCTCTTGAGGAGATGCAACAAGACATGGCCAAGCTTGGAGTGAAATCGAGCCTGAACGAGATAAGTACCTTGAGGGAAGAATTAAATAACCTCAGAGAGGAACATACCAAGAGTAAAGAAAATATTCAGAATGATCTTTCAACGATAAAAGACTTACTGCAGACACTGCTTACATTGCAAGCAAAAGGAGGCGACAGTGTGGGTAAGCACAAGAGGGGGGGGGGGGGGGGGGAGGGGTGGGGAGGGGGGAGGGAGGGGGTGGGGGGATTCTGGGGGTATCTATTATATACAGGAAAGCCAGCTGGTAAAAAGGATTGTACATAATGTAATGATTGGAATGGGGTGGGGAATGGAGGAATGGGGTAGGGTGGACTAACACTTATACCAAAAGTCAAACATTATTTAGTTCTAATTGTGTGGGAGGTATGGGGAATGCAAGCAATATTTCAAATACCACTATTTGTATCAAACACTTTTATTTGTTTGATGTACACTAACAGTTAGTTGACAGACCATTCAGGTCTGTTGAGTGTAGGGTGTCCGTCAAAGGAGGGTCCATCAAACTAAGTTTTACTTGCTTTGCTTGGAATCAGAAACCAAAAGTGACTGCAATTTATCTGCAAAAAAAGAAGAAATTAGGTATCACAGTTTTCATGAGTGACAGTTATTATATAGATGTGACATCAATATTAAATCAAGGAAGAAATTCCTTGTCATCAGGAAGTCTAAGCACGGACCACAAAATGAATTGCGAAGAATCCCTTTAGTGTTGGTATTGTTGGAGGTCCAACGTAGTGCGAACTTAAAGCATTAAACTAAACATTGTTTACCTCATTCTGAAGGTCCAAGTGGTCACGGACATGATGATGATAGAGGTGGACCCTCAGGAGGACTGGACCATGATTACGAGGACCCAGAGTTATTGAGGTCCCCGGAGAGCAAACCTCGTCCACGTTTTGTAGGCAGGAGAGATACCAAGATGCAGATGTCCTTGTTTGGAGCGAATGAACAAAAACCACGGTAGATAAAATGTTCTCCAAAGCAATCAATTAAAATTGAATTTTTGTTTTTCATTTTTTTTAAATTTTATCATTTATGATGATGACTGCATTTCATTTTCCTCCTTCCAAGTTCCTGCTTTGTTTTGCCATAAACGAAGAGAAGAAAAAAAAACCCTCATGGAAATTGATAACAGATATATGAATGCACATATGCTTATGTGCAAACTGTTTTAAGCAGTGCACCTTGATTTGCCCATCTCAAATAAGTATTTTGTCCCTAATGTGGACCTCCTCCTCCCTTCCCATGCCTTCCCTCATCACAATGTCAATGTTGACACTTGACTGTGCAACTTCCCCACTATTGAACATTCTCAGGAAATGATAAAAGTAGCAGAGCAAATTAACAAACCTGCCGAGATAAAACTCAGGCAAAGTTGGCTCCATTTGCATATTTAAGGCACAATTTCAAAAGTAGGACACTGATAGGGCCTTGGCATGCATCATGCAACCATCCTGTGTGGGATATGGTATACTGTGCTCCATAGTTCCACATAATAGGCACTGCCAGCCTTTGGAGATAATCCCTGTTGTTTGATGTTGATTGATTCATGCTGAGCAGGATACTGCAGCTGCTGCAGCTATTCTTATTGACACCGTGCCTCACCTCCTTGAAAAAGAGAACATGTTCTGAGATATGAATTGTTTTGTTTTATTCCTGCCATGAAATCACAATGATATACAATTCTTAATACATAGTTATAGCAATGAGACAGCGGGACCAGAAGTAAGATAACTGTATATAAGGATGACATGGCAATATAATATGTTGTTTGTTATGTGACAGAATATTAAATACAAATGCAATTAGTTTAGGTTTCATTTCAGTTTACACATTTCAGCTTTGGACAAGTCACTTTTTAAGTATTTGAAATTCTATCTGTCAATGACACTGAACTAAATAGTTTAGTTTCATCGAAGTTAAACAAAAGTTAGTCGGATAAACACTTTTGTGATCTCTTGGACTTGTCTGCAAATTATTTGAGTCTCTTCTGTGAGAGAGTGGAGCTAACATCATCCTCCTCTACTCTGGAATAAAGAAAACTTGCAGAAATGTACATGTTTTGAATATGTTTGTTCTTTTCAGTATCTTCATATGAAAATGGATACACAGAACATTTTACTTGACTGAATATCGGTGCTAAATTTATGTCTGCTGCCACCGTTTAATATTTTTGTTTTTGCAAGTCTTTCTTCGTTCTGTGAATGTGTCTTTTCATCCTGCTGATCTTGCTCTTTACCTGCCATATTTCTCTCGCCTCTGTATCTGTATAGGTCTCCCTATGTAGTGGATGCCACCTCCTCCTCAGCCATCTCTATCAGCGATGCACCAGTGGTGGAGATATCAGTGCCTTCATCCTCCTTCATGAAACCAGATCAAACTAAAAGGTTATTTATAACATCCAGTCTTTCTTTTTTCTTACATTGCAGTAAGATAATTCATTTAATGCCTCTCTGTGCTTTATTTGTTTCATGTATACATATGTAATACCTAACAATCAGTTTACCAATCATTTTAGCTCCTTGATTGGATTTTGTTTTGCCTACTCCTGTTGTTTGCTCCATTGTATTAGCCAGAACATTCCCATGATGCAACATTTTCTCTGCACATTCATGAATGACTGTCCTTGATTATCAAGGGTGTCGCATATTGATGAAATATTTCCAAAAGTAACAGTGTATGCCAATTGTTGAATTGATTTAACATGGTTTCATATGTGACAATTGATAATACATTCCCCTATGCAATGGGGTTGAGAACTATTATGACACTGCCCCCACCCCCCTCCCCTTCCCCCTCCCCCTCTACCCCCCATTTTTAGATGTGGGAACTGCCGAACGGGATGCTGCAGCTTAAAACCTGTCCTTATTACTGCAAAAATTTAAGAACAGGTTTAATTAATTTCTTGTATATATTTCAAATCAATCGTCTACATTTCAGATGATCACTTGACCATGATTCTGTTTTCATTTTAGACTGAAGGAGTTACGATTAGAGAGCAGAGCTCGTCGGAAACTACGGAAGGAACAAGAGGATTATCTCCAACAGCAGTTGTCAACACCAGATGAATCAGTCATGATTCCCTTACCTCCAAAGATGACCCCCGTCCAGGAATCGGACTCAGAAAGTGACATCTTCAGCCTGAGTGGAAGGTTAGAGGAGGACACTGAGATGGAGTCAATGGCATCAAAAGTCAGGATGCAACCGCCTCCCATGGTGAGCCGTTTTGTATCTTAACAAAATAAAATAAAACTGTTAGCAAACTGCTTATCCACTAGAGAGCCTGTGTAAGAGAATGTGTAAAAGTAAGTTGGCCTGACGTTTTGATCCTAGCAGGATCTTCTTCAAAGGCTAAATGACAAGTAACAGTAACAGAAGGGACAAAAACACACCCAGAATACAGTCAGGTTAATGAGCAGGGTGAACACAAAGAGATAGAT
Source organism: Apostichopus parvimensis (assembly GCA_000934455.1). Lineage (NCBI taxonomy): Eukaryota > Metazoa > Echinodermata > Holothuroidea > Aspidochirotida > Stichopodidae > Apostichopus > Apostichopus parvimensis. Next base: position 41,088 of record KN883135.1, on the reverse strand, counting down.
GTAAGGGGATTAGTAGACAAGGTATGGAGAGAAGAAAGAAAGAAACCATGTAACTTAACAGTCTCAAAACACAAGATGTATTTAATCTAGAAAACAAGATGTATTTAATCTGAACAGAAAACTGACAAGAAAGATGGAAACACATTTTTAGGGAACGGAGAGAGTATTGGTTAGTGTGGGGATTAAGGCAATCATGTCAGGAATCAAATGTCTGTACTGTAGCCATCCCATATTATCAAGTTCTGAGGCCTACAAGTTGACCCCAGGTATGTCGCCTAAGAGCCTCCTCCTCTATTGTCCCCCCTCGTCAGGCCTGTCTCTAAGCTATCTAGCCCTCAACTAGTGAGATATTTTCTTTGTTCCTTTGAAAAAGGGTTTGAAAGAATCAGAAAGAGGTAGCAAAGAAGCAATACATTAGAAAATAATCAACTTTAGTTTGAATATCAAATTTTAACACCAGCTTATTGGACATAGTAACTTGAAGTTGATGAAAGTACCCTTGGGAAAGGGTGTTTACCTTTTAGGAAGTTCATGAAGGTTTATCAATGTATTGAGGTGTTTCTTCCCCATCTACCTTACCTCAGAGAACAACAAAATAATTTTGTTTCTCTGTTCTCCTCTGCTTTCTGTGAAGCACTTCGCTGCTCAATGTGGGCTAGAATTAATCTAACTAATCACAAAATTTTGGTTTCACTGAACATTGTTAATAATTTCATTGTTATTTCTATCCTCTTTTCTTTTACAGGATGATTCGACTTTTGCAAAGACTCAGCCTTGATCTGATATTAAGGTTTAATTTTGAAATGAGTAAGCTCACAGCAAGAATGAATAAACATTCCATCTCAAGTGTACTCAAGTCATATCACAAGTTCATCCTTGTTCATCCCCCTTCATCCATGATCACTCCTGCGAGTTCTGAGAGTTCTGGTTCTGCTAGTTCTGCGAGTTTACCTATCCTGTACCTTTCCTTGGTATCTTGCCTAGTGCTTACCTCCATACCAGAAGACATTGATGTACCCAGGTAAGCGATGGACGAATAAAACATCCATCCTCACTAGGTTAATCTCTGAATTTGATTGTTTTTACTTTCTTTTTAATTCTTTAGATAATGGTGTATGTTATCTTGACTTAGGGGTATGAATATGTATTAGCTTCACAACAACTACCAAAGAGGGGGGGGGGGGGAGGAAAGAAGTATTTATGGATATCTACATTCCACCGAACACCAAATATTGATTTGTTTATGTTTCCTTACTCTCCATTTTTTAAGAGTAATGTATAAAATTTACATGTTTTGACCTACAAGGATGTTTCTTCAGAGATGAAAGTGAAAGGAAGACATGGGAAATATTTTATTTTATTTTTGTTTTGTTTTAGTTAAGTTTACATTATTTTTACATATTTATATACACAATCTTTCTTACAGTAGACATATAAGCAGTTTTTTGTCATTATTCTCTTTGATACAAATACATGGACAGCATTTAAATGTTTTCCAAACAAAAAATAATAACTACTGGTAGTGCAAACAAAACTTTTTCCTCAAACTTTAACTTTACAAGCAATGCAATGTTCTCTGAGGACCTGTAGAGTAACTGTGGATAGAAATGAAACCCACAGAGTTTGCTGCATGGGAAAATTTGAGAAAAGGAGAAATGTAGAACAGTTAAGCACAATTTCAGAACAGTTTTTATTTAAAGTGCCCTTATATTATTATGTAAACAAAGATCTCTCATAGACAATCACGAAACATAATTTAATTAATTACATTTCATTTGCAATGTTACGATATAACATTTGTTCAGAGTCTAATGGTAATTCAACATCATGAATATCTAATTAACTCAATTATTATCACATTTGGAAAGTGATATGGTTAATTTTATTACAACCTTAATGATATTATTAAGACATGAAGGGGTACCAATATTCTCAATGCGAAAGCAGTTGAGTCTTTGAAAGAGGCTGTACCAGTACCATGTCAAAGTGTTTGTCTGTGTGTAGGTGCACAAAATTTTCTTGTTTGAAAACTCATATGCACATATTTTGAAAATGTAAATATTTAAAATATTTTTTATATGTTTCTGACCTGGAAGTTGGTATAATGCATAATGCTAGTGTTACTGACTAGACCAATCCATTTTGTGTTTTTATCAGTATTTACTGTATGATATCTGAACAGTTTTTAACAGTCAGAGGAAATTGGTGGGGTTAGGGAGGGGGTGGTAGTGAAGTGAAGAGAGGGTTTTGGGGTGGGGGGGGGTGAGGGGAAGGGGAGCATACTTACTATATAAGTTGCTTATTTCACAAGACAGAAAATCTTACCAGTGTACAGTTGTTTTAGTATTAAGAAGATTCCATCCTTACGTAACATTGAACACTAATTCCTTGAGACTTAAAACACCTTGATATTTTTATTTATTTAAGGAAAAGGGTGAGGGTTGGGGAGGAGAGCTGATGGGTTGTTGGAGGAGGATATCAATCAGCACAACTTTCCAAGTATATTTCACAGACTGAAAGCCTGATTAGAAATATAAATCAGCAGAGTTTCAATGTTTAGAAATTTCCATCTCATATATCGTTGAGTAGTAATAGCTTATTATTTTCAAAAGAACTTAATTTTATAAGAGTCAGGTAGAGGTGTTAAAGGAGGGTGGGGGGGGGGCTGGGCGAGGGGCTGGGAGTAATTGATCTATAAGCACAGCTTTCCAAGGTTCTTTTGTGTACAAGATTCCATCCTGATGAAACCTCGAGAAGGTAGCCTTCTTAAGATTTTTAGACCTTGAACAATTTGCAGTGCAATCATTTAGCTCCTTTTTAAACTTCATTAATAATAGTTTTATTGTTTAAGTGAGTCAGTTTGTTAATAATGGAATGGCACAAAAACTTATATGTAATAAGCTCAAAGGAATATAACACTTCTTGTAAATAAATATTTCAGAAGTCCTGTTTTCTATAAGGTTGCCACATTGTCATCATTTTGCAGGTGTTTAATTTTGGCTTTCAACAAGGCAAGGGTGGATCCAGGAGGGGGACATGAGACCATGGCACCCTATTCTTGAATCTTTTTCGTACCAAGAAGTAGCTGCAAATATAAACTTGCTCAAAACAAGGTACACTGTAGAAAGATATAGCACCATTTGCAAGTGGCATTCCCTTTCTTCATATTTTCTGGGTAATAACACTAACTGCCCAATTCTAATATGCAAAGTAGGTTAGGACAAAGATATGTGTGCTATGAACATGTTATAGGTTGACATAACTTAACATTTCAAGTTTTGCTTTGAAAAGTAAAAAGATATTTCATAAGATATCCAACATCCAAACTTTAATAAATGGTCAAAATACTAATGGGAAATCCTAAAACTGCTATGTATGGAATTGTGCGTGACTTGAAACGAAAATGAAATTAAACTAACAACTGTAAAATGTTAACAATTATAAATAAGAGTAACTGGTCTGTTTATCGAACTAGGAGAACTGCATCTTGATGAATAATATCATCAGTCAAAAATACTATGTTATCTAATACTGATTTATGGATTGGGGACTGATTATGAGATGATCATTGACTGACGGGTAATCAGAATAGCACCACCGGTCTCACGCATGATTTTGGAGAGAGATAAAAAGTCACATATTTTAGACAAAATTTGATTTTCATTTTTCGGACAAAATCATAAGGGAATATAGCCTTACAAAATCGTCATATTTGGGCCAATTATAAAAGTTTTCAAATTTCTCTCAGCATACGTAGAACGGACCCCAGCACCCAGTAGACGCTTCTCTCGAGACAAAAGTGGCATTGGACGAAGTTTTAGTAATTTAATTTCGATATGAAATGACACAGAGATATGTTTTTTAAATTTCATTTTCCACCAAAATATGAGTGTTGTCACCTGGAAAGGAATCCAAAGGGCGCCACACACCGCAGGTACAATTTTGGGAAGAATTAAAAAAGTCGCGATTTTGGTCAAAATCGGACAAAATCATAAGGGTATATTCCTTACAAAATCGTCATATTTGGGCCAAAAATGAAAGTTCTCAAATTTCTCTCAGGATACGTAGAACGGACCCCCAGCACCCAGTAGACACTTCTCTCGAGACAAAAGTGGCATAAGACGAAGTTTTAGTCATCTATCTGCGATATGAAATGACGTCGAGATATGGTTTTTAAAATTCATTTTTCCACCAAAATATGAGTGTTTTTATTAGTCTTGTCACCTGGAAAGGAATCCAAAGGGCGCCACACACCGCAGGTACCATTTTGGGAAGAATTAAAATAGTCGCGATTTTTGACAAAATCGGACAAAATCATAAGTGCCTTACAAATTCGTCATATTTGGGCCAAAAATGAAAGTTCTCAAATTTCTCTCAGGATATTTATACGGATTCCGAGAACCCAAATAAACGCTTCTCTCGTGACAAAAGTGGAAATCGACGAAGTTTTAGTCATTTAAATTCGATGTGAAATGACATCAAGATATGGTTTATTAATTTCATATTTCCACCAAAATATGAGTGTTTATACTACTTTTATCACCTGGAAAGGAATCAAAAGGGCGCCACACACCGCTGGTACAATTTTGGGAAGAATTAAAAAAGTCGTGATTTTGGCCAAAATCGAGCAAAATCATAA